>JACXSJ010001703.1:0-76660 GCA_014851325.1 Pentalonia nigronervosa | reverse complement strand
TGTGTGTGTTTGTGTGTGTGTGGGTGTGTGTGTGTGTGTGTGTGTGTGTGTGTGTGTGTGTGTGTGTGTGTGTGTGTGTGTGTGTGTGTGTGTGTGTGTGTGTGTGTGTGTTTTTATTAACATTTAAAGTATCGAACATTTGAAAAATTGTTTTATAGTTAAAAATGTATAAAATGTTAAAAGTTTTTATAGCTAAAGATTGAAAATTAAAAACAAGGTTTTTCGTAAGTATTTAATAATGTAACAAATAAATCTAATATATATTTAAATGGTTGATTTTTATAGACATTTTAAGTTCAAATTCAAACGAAATTAGATATTTTTTTAATGAAGAATAACGATGTTAGTTATTTCGTTATTTAAAAATACTTTTTGAGAGTACTTGAAACGTTTAAAGTATATTATTAAATTGTATACACCTAATGACATTTTCAAATGCAATATTTTCTCCAAAATTAATTCAATCTAATGTATTATTAATAGTTAAATTAATTATTTTAATAGCAGTTATATCAAATTCACTAAGTTATGTAAACCGTCTTCGCTCAAAATCATATTCCGTAAACAATGATTTTATATCATTGAATTAAAATTTAACACATCTATTACAGTGACCCCACTCGACAATCACTGTACAATAGAGCAGTACCCACTTGCCGACTTTTTTTAAATTGGTATGTATATTTATTATTTATAGAATGGCCTTTACATTATACTAGCTAATCCCGTGCACGTCTTTGCCCATTAAAAAATTTAATAATGCCAACTCTATAAGAATAATATGTTTTATTTTATAAAACCGTTACAACAGTATTCAATTTATTTTGGATCATTATGTATTTTTATTCGTTTTATCGAGAAAAGTCTGACAATTCATATTTTCAATTGAATGCTATTTTATTTATGTGCTTTTGGATACACAATATTTTTTGTTTTTCCTTTTGGTGCGTACACAAATAAATCAGAAGGTTTTCCGACGTGTGACCAGGCCACATACAGCCGTGAGAAAGCATGGATTTTCTAAATTCAGTCCACACACTTGTAGCGATTGTCCTTGTGTTTTGTTAATAGTCAATGCAAAGGCGAGTCGCACTGGAAACTGCAAACGTTTGAATTCGAATGGCATATCTATTGGAATCTGTTAGAATGCATGACAACAGTACATCTTTGCCTTTAAATTTTCCATTTAAAATTGTATCTTCAATAATGTTGTTCATCAATTTTTTCTTCAAAAGCCTGGTACCATTGCAGTATCGTGATGGATTAATGTTTCGTAGAAGAATAATGGGCACGCCAATTTTCAATCTTAGAACGTGCGGTGGCATGCCTGGCAAATCAATTGAATTTAAGAATTCAGTTGGATAATTGACAACTTCGTCTTTATATATTACAGTATCAATGGACTTATATGTTGTTGTGTCGCCTGGAATTCCGTTTTGAATATTGAAAATTTCAGTATTTTTTTTAATTTCAGTCTGAAATTAATTATATTTATATCGTTGTTTTTGGCTGCTAATAATATAGCCCGTGCATTAAGCCATTGATAATTTCCGTAATTTTGTATTATATTTAGGAAAACTTTATCAATTAACTCATTGGTGATTGCTGTGATTTTACAGAAATTTGATAGCAATGTAATGCATTTTATTGATTCATTAATTGCTATTTCCCATTTCCCGTGTCTAACAATTGTTTTGCGAAACCATCAGCTGATGCATCATTTAGTAATTGAACTCGCATATTAGTCTTCAAGTTCAATTTATATACGTGTTGCCATAAAACTAATGATTTAAGATATGCATTGAGCTCATCAGAAATGGCGTTGAAAATAAATTCAAATTTGTTAAATGAATGAATCAGTATTCATATGAAACACGGAGTGCAAGAGACAAATTATCAACGAAACATTAAAAAAAAAATTTAAGGAACATACGAACTGTCAATATGAAATTCACAAATCCGATTAAAACTTTGAATGTCATAGACGCATGTGCTATGGAAACAATTAATTTAAAAATAATAATTAAATAAAAATAAACAAATTTTAAAGACGTTTTTCTGTTCTATCAGTGATGATAAATAATAATAATTTTTTTTGTACTAATTATTATTACAACTCATTATTATTATTATTATTATTATTATTATAAACCAATAGCAGCCATTTATAAGCAAATATTTCCATCGTAAATCTCAAAATCCTTGTTTGAGCAGCGGAATTAGACCTCTTCCTTTTTAAATTAGCTTATTTTTTCCCAAAGGTCTAATCTATATTTGTCCCAAATTTAATCGCAATCAATTGAACGGTTTGGAAATCCATAAAGGACATACAGATACATTCATTTTTATATATATAAATAATATTATTTTATTTTCTACGACGCGTTCGACGTTTTAAAAAATAACTCGCGTCTGATCTGCAATAAAAACAATTAAGACTATTACCAATAGTCGCAAACACTCGAAATCTGTTTTAATATCGAAAAAAATTCTAAATATTCCCGACTTGTTTACCAAAAGCCAACGGAGAACAACTATATAGTTACCCGTGTTATGCGCTGTGTTTTTTTCTGTTTTTTCTGTTTTCCCTATTGTTTTCCCATGTAATGTGTAGTATTGAAAACTAAAACCCATATAAATCACTATAAACTAATAAAAGCCAATATTTTTCTCATTCTGTTCAAAATCAAATTAATAAATCTTAGAATATAGGTATGGATATAAACTTCTATTTTATGCATTATACATGTTACGAAAGGTGTATTGCTATGTTGAACAAATTCAGTACGACTGTGAGAATAAAAGTAACAATCTTATAGACATTTATCCTTTGTGTAATTATAGCTAGATAAGAAACAATGTTACAGTTAGTTGACAATGTTTGATACAATAAGACGTCTTTATCAATACTACATAACAATTTTTTTTATATTATTTTTAACAATAACTATCGGGATACTATATTCATTAACCAGTGTCCACCTCCATAGGTTATCAATATGTATTATAATATATCGATTTTAAAATATTTTAAATATTTTATTTATATTTTTATATATTTTTAATATTTTATATTTTTTATTATTTATATCGTATTAAATTATTACACTTGCATTTATTATTTTATTTTTAACAATAACTGTTTCGGGAAAAAGGCGTTTAGGAAAAAGTTTTTAGGTTTACGGACTTTCAGGAAAAAATACACACGGGAATTTCGTTTCAAGAAAAACGGCGGGTACTATCGGGAGTGTGTGAGTGGGGAAGACAGGGCCTCGGTACCTTCGCCGACAGTCAGTTGCATGCGCGAAACAAGTTCCTTTTTCGTGGACCGGAATATAGATCAATTTGATTGAAACTTATTTTTATCAAGTTACCTATTTCGAAAAACCCAATTTTCACTAACAATATTTGAAAATTAAACATACCACCTATCATCAACAAATAATCAACAATAGTCAATGTTGAATAAATAAATTAGTTTTAAAATGAGCCATTGCAGTAGAGACAAACCATACACAATTACCGCTCGAAATAAGACACGAATTATTTTGGAAGAGTTTTGTAAAAGTAATAACTTTAAAATAAATCCCTAAATATTTTGTTTATTTTCTTTAGTAATTTATTATTTACAAGTAAAGTATTAAGATACTTAAGATATTAATATCTATCATCCTAACCGAATGGTTTCCAACCCAATGACTCCACATGGCTTTTTAATTCTCCATAACTCAATAAATAATGTGAAAAGATATGTAGTTCTAAATGTCAAATATCGTGCTTTCAAATTAAAAAAAATATATATATTTTTAGTGTCCCGTTTTCCTTTAATTTAAATGTATCATCATAAAACGTTATTTATTGTAATTGACTTCATAATAAAACAAATACAAAAATAGCTTACATTTTGTTGCACAAAATAATTTTAAATTTTATAATTCATTCAGCACCAAAAAAATGTTGATACTCTATAATATATTCATGACATTGAGTTATTAAAACTTCAATTGAAATATTATTATGATAACGGATGACATATTGTCATAATTATACAATTATAATACTATTTTCAAATATTTGCTATCCTTCTGTCCTATTATCAAATATCAGCCACAATACGTCACTCCAACGAAAATTTATGTATATATTCACAATTCAGATTAGTCAGTCAACTCTATCATCTTTAAATAATTATACAGCCGCGTGCACCATAACCGTTTTGGCTAAACACAAATTTGTAAGTCATTACCTACATAACTCAACTTATTTTGATAACATCGTTTGAAATACATTTTTATTGAACTATATAACTGTTTTATAATTAAAAATACTAAAATGTAATTTTTATAATAATTACTCCTCAACAGTTTTATTATTTTTTTAACTTACATAAATGAATTATTAATAATTTTTAAGGGTTTCGGGACTATACAAGTACAATACAATCATTCGAATTCAAAATAAGCATCTTAATTCATTCAAAACAAACTAGTGATATGATATTATAATAATAAATAATAATACTTAATACGATGTTTAAATATTGTATAATACGACTCGTTAAAACTAAATCATCATAGTCGGAATACAAACAGTTAAAATAAAACGCCTATAATTATGATATTCCTTAATACTTATTAACTAATACAACAAATTTTTAAATCAGAATGAAACCTTTGTGAATTTAATAAATATTTAATTTAAGGGAAATATAATTGTTGGATATAACCAAAAGAAGTTATGAGAAATATTTAAATAATTATTATCCATTTTATAGTATTGTGTAATCAATATAGTAATAATTAACGATTATTATATAACTATATGCACATAAAATTCAACCAATATTGTTCATAATGTCGAAATAAACAGTCAATTAATGTGAAAAAATAAATATAATGAAACAAATTAGAATTTTCCTATAGTAGGTTGTTTTTCCTAAATAAAAAGTCACTCAACTGTAAGTTTCGACTGTACTTCATCATGGAGTAGGTCACTGTAATGGATGTGTTAAATTTGAATTCAACAATAAATCATTGCATACGAAAAACGATTCTAAGCGGAAACGATGTGTCAGCCTCTATTTTTAAGGATATTTTTTAATTCATTTATATTATTAAAAGTAATTTATTTTTCTGTTAGTAATACGGCAAGTCGCAAGTTGGGCAAATTTTTGCCAAAAATAATAAATAATTAATACTTATTATTATATTATATCATATTATATTATTATTGTTACTAACTTATTATACCTAATTAATACTTACTTACCCTAAAACTATATGAATAGGATTGTGATACAAATGACTTAAAATCAGTCTAAGCACTTTGAATATTTCATTGTTTGTAGAAAATAATAATACGCCTTGTGACGTTATCCATGTTTACTCCATACCCACTAACTAAGGAAAACACTTAGCCAGTGCCATATAAGCCGAATCACGTTGCGCTATAGATAGCAAGTCGCTTGAGACCCTAGGTTTTTATACATAATATTACAATAATAATATCATAATATCAGTTATAAAAATATGTTTGTGCGAAATATGACAATTTTTGGAACATAATTTTACAAGATATATAATAGAGAATAATAAAATAACAATTTTAGCAAATACAAAGCAAATACATTTACCTACTATATAATATAATATAATATTACTCTTTTGAAATAACAAGATTAATAATAAACAATTTAGACTATGAGGTCATATAGAGTTTTTTGAATAACACATGTACCTTATTATACCAATATAATAAAATATTAAAACCACAATATTGTGTTTTTTTAAATCTTAATAATATTAGGGGGTTTTATTTCGTATGTTGTATGAAGAATATTTGAGTGATTGGGGAGATAGATTTAGATAAAGTAGGTATTACAATATTTTAAATCTTTAATAATATTATAATTATTCAGTTTGAACGCTTCTATGGCCGCAGTTCCCACCTACAAGTTACCGGACATATAACCTCTTTTTAATATAAAAAACATTTTTTTCTTTAAAAAGTGGGCATTATTTTTATATTCATCTGATTTTAGGAATTGGGAAATAGAGAAACTGTGTAATATTTATTACATATAAGTATATATATAATATATATACAGAAACATTTATCAAGCATGCTCACGTCCATTTTTTTCATTTAATAATAAATTTATTCAAATTCTTAAAATATTTTGTACTACTTAAGAAGTGTCATGTGGTAATAAATACTTCTGTATTTTTAATTGATAACCCCCCTTATTTTTATAAATTATTTAGTGGGTACATTTTTAATCAAAATTGTTAATTTAGCTTATGCAAAATTCGAACGATTAGTTTTTATTAAGTTATTAAAATATATAAATTACATAAGGATAATATAGTCCTTAAAAACAGTTTTACAAAAATGTAAAATTAATGTAATATCGGTTCTAGTATTTATCATACTTAAACCATATCTATAAGTTGTAAATATTCATTTAATATTAATTTTGATTAATATAAATTACTAATATTTTAAAATTACTACATCCCCCATATATTATCTTCCAAACTCAATATCGTGAATCTATAATCCTTAGTGCACAAAGTTTAAAAACTCAAAACTACTCGTTCGAATTTGGATTTGAATTATTTGATCTACGTTAACATTTCCAAATAAACTATCCACTAAACAATTTACTGTATAAAATAGGAGGGGGTTGTCATTTTAAAAACAGAAATTAATATCTTCATAGGATCCACAGGACACTCCTCAAGTAATACAAACAATCTTAAGAATTTGAAAATATGAACTGTTGAATATATTAAAAATTCCAAAAATCAAATTTTGAATAACTGCTTTAATGAAGAAGAAAAAAAGGTAATCATTCTTGATAAATCATCATCATATATATAAAAAAAAACGTGGCCGACTGTTGAATTACACGTGAAGTAAACGGAAAAGCATGTGGGAATGTATACGCATAACGACGATTTCGTTATGAAGTGACGTTGAGAAATCATTCTTTGCCCACCTAGGGCCAATTGTTATCATCTGACCGCTGACCAGCAATATTTGTTGCAGGTCACATCGATGCAGAAAAATTGGATGACTGATTGATAATTTTTGGTGTTGACGTGGTCAAGTCAGACTTGACAGTGTCTTACATATCGCTGTCAGCGGTCATAGACAAAATGAGCCAAGCGCCCAAGCCAACGATAAAATTAAGTGAAAACTGATAATATAATGTTTGTTTGTAATAATTTTATTAAGTTTTAAATGTTATTGTTTAATGATTTTCTTTATTTGGAGTGTTTATTGTTATTGAAAAAGGGTGTTATTAAAGAATTTTAAATTATGAAGAGGCCCTAATCTTAAATTCCGTGACGTTACAACGTTATGACAAAAAGTTTTAAGTCCTTAAAATTTATGTTTTTAAATTACAACAAAATAACTAAAATCATTATTTTTTATTTAAATAACAATTTTGTTAAAAATTGAAATTTAGCCATAAAAAAATATTTTGAATATTAAATTCTGATATTTTAAAATTCCAATAAGAACGACTTGCGTATAATAAATCTCGTATTTATACTTCTTAAAGCTTTAGGTATTAAAATTAAAAATTGTATTAATTTTTAACTATAACTTAATTTTAAAATTTCAGTGAATTTTATCAATTTTTTTTTAAATTTTAACTTTAAATACTTTAAAAAAAAAAAATGTTGACATTTTTTAAGTGTTGTAATTTGTAAGATCGACTTGCGAAGAACCTTGTATTAAAATAAAAAATAATCATATATTTCAAATGTCTTTAAATAGCTCAAAAAAGGAAAATATAATATTTTGAAAATTATATCCTGAAAAGCAAAAGAGATATTTGGTGAAAATTGCAATTCTCTATGGTTATTCCTTATTGAATTGTAATACAAAATCAAAATATATTTTGTTAAAATTAGATTTTGCGTAAATATTCTTATCTTTTGTTTGTTTTTTCCAATTATTTAAAAAATGACTTAAAATTTTTTACTCTTGGTACTCCAACAAGTACCATCTATGTACAATTTGCTACCAGAAACCACCCTCAGAGTGGACGATTGAATTAGAACATTTTCCTATTCTAAAAATTGATGACAAATGCATAAAATCATTTTAAAATCGATATAGTCATCGCTCCACACAGAATCTAAGATATGAAAGAGCTGTAACGCTTAACAAAATGTTAAAATTAAAAATATTTTATTTTTTGCTGTAAACGGGTGTATTACATAAAACAAAAAAATATCATAAAATGTCTTTTTTGACACTAAATAATATAAAAATTCTAGAAAAACCTACTTGTCCTTATCAGTACAATAGAATCCTCTTGACACAACTCACTAATGACATAGCTTGACTGTTATTAATAAATAATAGGGTAAGTACCTATATTATAATAAGTACAGTCTGAACAAATTTATGTTGATTGTCCACTCACTAATAAACTTGATAGTTTAGTTAACTATGCAATGTGTTAATTTATATTATTCTACATAGTCAGAAACCTTGGTTTGCGTCACTTTTAATTTAATTTTTAAGTTTTCAATTAAAGAAAACTATTAAATATCTTAAGTAGTCTAAAGTTTAAAATAACTAATGTAACGCCCTCAAACCCATTAAATCAATTACTAAAAACTTATTTGAATAGATTTTAAAATAAATAAAATAAAAATACAGTTAGGAATTAACAATGAAATGTAATTAAATACTATTTACACGGTTTTTTCATGCCCAATAAACAATAATATACCTTGGTTTGGTTATAATATATATATATATATAATATACATTCTAATATTTATTTTATTTTCTTAAGCAAACTTTTTGTCTGAATTAATAAGGTAGGTACCGTGATAAATGTAAATTGATGTAAATGGTATGTTTAATTATGAATATTAAATTGTGAGATTTTCAAAGAGCAAAGAAAAAACGAACATTGATTTATAATTAAATAAAACAAAAGTTAAATAAAAAGAAGTGTCGAGTTTCAGGATCTATCCAAGTGATGTAAAAAACATAAGTCAATGATAACAAAACCGTTTCGTTGGTTGTGATTTTGCAAAAAAAAATTTTTTTGTACAGTAAAAAATAATGAATGGTATGTAATATTATTTGTGTGTTTAATGTATACTCGTATATTGTGCATGCAGGATGATTTTTTGACATACTTATAATATTCCTACGACACTCTTTATACAAAAAATTGTTTTTTTCGTAGATATTTTCACTGTGTAAGCTTACAAGCCTGCCGAAGAGTAGTCACTATTATATATATTATATATATTAAGCTTAATACAAAATATATATAGTAAATGCATTTTTAAAAATTAAAAATTAACCATTTTTTATACCTAATAGACTAACAGACTAATCACGACGGCAATGTTAATTTAGGACGATGTTGACGATTCTTGTGGCTAATCACAAAAACTCAACATGTGAGCAGAATAGAAGACATAAATTAATAATTATTATTAATTGAAAAAACTAAAATTTGGTTTTTAAAGTAAATAAGTTATATTTATTCCTTCAATTTAAAAATAGTAATGTTCAACATTTAATTTAAGAACGAGTTCGAGAACCTTCAGCACATAAATGGTCTACGCATTCAAAAAGAAAATAGAGGAAAAAGTGAAATTGTGTAACTTAAAATTTGAAATTTAAAAATTGAAAAATTAAACAAAAATAAATGATATCTACTATTTATTTTTTTTTTAGTTTACGCTTATTAATATACAATTTTTGTCATAGTATGTATACAAATACAAACTTTCAAGTTGTAAAATGATGTAAGTGTGCGCGCGTACATACTATAAGCATCCAGCACAGAGTAAAAGTTGCTGTTTAGAAAAAAAAATCTAAATCCTTAAAAATCAGTACTTACAAAATATAAAATTATAAGAACAAGTAGTTTGGTGGGTGCTTCAAACTCTATATACATTACACACCAACACACATACACACGCTTAATATTATGTATAAAAGCAACACAAACATAACATTTGATCGGGAAAATGAGTAGCGATATATAAGGTTGAAAAAAAATCACCATGTAAACGCGATAGCATACCAAAGTGCCCAAAATATATTGTGATTAATTACAATAAATAAATATAATAAAAACATGTTAAACACAAAAGTTCAAAAATTAACTATCTCTTTTATATCTAATAAGCTAATTATTCACGACACAAAAATGTTATTTTAAGACCATTTGCGGTCGCTAATAGCAAAAACGCAACATTAAGCGACATTCAACGTTAATTTTAACTTTGGGTTAAAAGGACTTTAAGCACATAAACGGATAACGCGTATAAGAAAATACTCAAAATCGGAAGTGAAATAGTGTAACTGAATATTTGAAATTAAAAAACTAAAAATCAAAAAATTATTTATTTATTTTTGTAATTTACGTCTGTCGGGCAATTTTTTATGGTGTATATTATACGGTTACAAGCTTTCGAGTTATGCAAATAATGTATGTACACGCGTATTCAGAATTTCAGACTAAACGTCCAGCACTGAGTGTGGTCGAGTTACCGTTTAGAAAAAAAAATCGAAACCCTTAAAAATCAGGACCTGCACGATAGAAAATCGTAGAACAAGTAGTTTGATAGATGGTTCAAATTCTATGCATATAGACATTACACACACACATAAAAATAACACAAACATAATATTCGACCGGGAAAATGAGTAGGTACCTATATAGTGTTATATAACGTCGAAAAAAAATTAACGTGGAAGCGCGAGCGTACCGGAGTGCCCTCTAGATATATATCTATTGTGCTTAAATACAATATACGCGTACGCGATAAGTAGTTAGGTATATATATATATATAATATACATACATGGTATAATAGTATTATTATATTATGTTGTACACGCGTATAATAATAATAATAATAATAATATTAGATTTCAAGCGAGTGGCGCCGCGGCGTGCGTAAAATAACAAACGGTCCGCGCCGACAAGATTTTTTTTTTTTAAAACAATAGCGCACAAGCTCCGCGTAAAAATGCATCGGCAGCGTGGAGAATTGTGTGCGAAGGAAACGTGCGTCTGCGGATAAAACGGCTGACGCATTTTACCGTCAGCCTCGGTCTCGGCCTTGGGGTGTCGGCTAAGAGGTGTGGTGGAGAAGAGGAAAAAAAAAAGAGACTATATAATGTCATATATGTATATACGGCGGAGCATCCTTATACACTGCGCACAGCACGCACGGCGGTAATAAAAGAACATTTGACATGGAATATACCTAACCGCTACCCCTTTCTCCTCGCACATACCCCTCTGCGACCCGTACCATCGCTCGTCACGATGACTCGCGCGCACCCCCGCTATATACACGCCGCAGATCTGCTGCCACTGCTGGCCGCGCACTACTTACTCGATGGACACTTGATTTATGATGCTATTCCTCTATTGCTGAGTCAAGATTTATTTATAGACCGTTTCGATATTCCATTGCCGCCTCCGATACACGGTTGATATCGTATATGGTAGCAATAATCACAATAATATGCGGCAAAGAATCATCTACACGGTGGTTTTTTTCCAGTTTTCACTTTTTTCCCGACACTCGACGTAGTAGTTCAAATAAAACACGCGTAGAGAGCACTATAGAAGGTAATACAGTAGGTGCTCGTTATGTCGAATCTCAAGGAGGAACAGTAAAAAGTTCGAGATATCAAAAACTTCGAGATAGGTATCAAATTTTATTAAAACATTTTAAAAAAAATTTTAAAATAATAATATACTCGTATATATGAATAATGAATAATATGAATGCTAATAAATATAAAATGCTAAATGAATGAACGACGTATTTCAAATTAGATAATGCAGAAAAAGTCTTAATTATTCATCGATGTCCAAATAAGGAGTCATCCTCATTTTTTTCATATTTCTACAATTGAACTTCAAAATGTTATCTTTTTGTTTAAAAATTGACGATATGTGTTTGGTGGAATATTGAATTCATTGGTGATTTCACATTTTTTACGGTCATCTTTTTCAACTAGCTGTATTAATGAACTTTGTTCGAAATTGAAAGGATATTTAATTTACACTTCTTTTCTATTTCACTACAAACGAACGAACGAACTACGAACGACTACAAATGAGACTACTAACGTGCGAAATCATAATCACTATACAGAATGTACTGCAACATTTTCTGTTCTTGCCGTAATAAAAATATTATTTGTATACTCAAGATAACTAAAAACGATTAATTTATATCGAGTTATCGAGAACAAAACGCTATTAAGTCAAATGGTAGTTTCAAGGGGAATTCAATGTAGTTCAAAATAACAAACAATTTGAGATAGCGACATCTAACATAATAAGAATCTACTATGTATATATATATAGGTTAGGTTATATCTATCTATATATATATATATGATAGATAAATTCTTTCTTCGCCCTCTGGGTATAACCATTAACAACAATTAGCGTCATTATAATCATTGTCGTCGTTGTCGTCGAGAGTTGGGAGGTGAAAAAACCATACTCCGCAAAAAGAAAGAAAAAGTTTTTCAGCGATTCAATAAAAACGTTTAAAATTTTACTGACTTTACTAATAGGTACCAAAAACTTTTGAATAAAATAAAAAAGCATTAATAATCAGATATGACAATCACAGTTCAAGTGTGAAGAATATTATAGTTAATAGCCGACCGTATAACATTATATTATAGTTTACTAAAATAAAATATAATATAGTAGTGAAAAGCATTCAAAAAATATCATGTAAGCAATATATATAACAAACACGTGTTTAACACAAACTGTAGTATCAGTCTTGTTAAAACACTTCTACAAAAGTTTAAAGTGGTAAAGAATCTAATAATAGATGAACGATAAAGAATGTAAAAATACGGCTAATTCGTATGTAGAATTAGAATTTGTTTATTACTATTTAGTATCTACTTTAAAATACATAAACATCCAAAAATTGAAAGTTGTGAACTGTATAGAAGAATTTAAAATAATACTATTCTGCATTTATGTTTGATCTATGCAATTCGTTTGTCATATTATAGATCACAGATTATTATTCCGCAATCGAACAAAGATGGTATCTATAAATTTTTAAATATAATATTATATTATTTTCTTTAGTAAAAACATAAAATTAAGTATACATTAGCTAAATAAATACCAGATGATCAATTTAAGTGTCTACACTCAATATTTCGAAAAATTTCAAATTTTTTGAAAATATTATTTTACATAATTTAATTTAAATTATTTTAAAAAAGTTGAAACTTTTTGAGTGTAAGCATTTAAATTGATTAACCTGTATAATAAGTTTAATTGTATATGAACTTGGAAGATTCAAATTTTTTATGATTTGGAACTAAAAAACAAATTGAAAACTTTGGACAAAATTAATATTGAAATAAAATACAATCAGCTACTACCCATAAAATAGTATATGAAATTAAGCATTGTCATAGTGAAATATTATACAATTATCTTGTATAATAGTCGTCTAAATCATCTTATTCAAAACAATTGTATAAAAGTACAAAACGTAGTAGTTTATTCTCAAAAATAAAATCTCTCTGTGTAATTTTTAAAGTTAATCGTAGAACAATATCTCACCGACCGGAAAGAAAATGGAAACCATATAAGAATGGACAATAATATTATTATAATATATAACATAACATATAATGCTATTAAGATGACATTAACCCTGTTAAGCCTATATGCTATTGATGACTACCATTATGTTTAAATTATGATATGTTATACGTATTTTACTTAAGATCATAAGTTGATATTTATTGTTAAACTTTAGAAGTAATACGTTTTACATTTTAATGCACCGGTGATGTTTATGATTTCTTAAAAATATATACAAAACTACACATCACTGTGCATATAAATTAGGTATACATATTTATATATCCCTTGCTTTATGTTATAAACCTATTATATTATATAATATTATTATTACAGCAATATTCTGCTATAATATCATTTCCTTAGCTCGTATATTCTGTCTTATTGATGTTTTTATTTGACCTTTATGATTCTCGTCGTTTAAAAGTGAAAACTGAAAAGAAAGCATCTCCTTACAAAAGTGGAAACGCTATGGTAATACTTTGACTAAATCAGTAAAATAACATTAAATATAAACTATACTTAACAGTATTTTTACTATGTGTAACGGTTTCATCCATTATTTCATAAACGTATAATGTTTCAAAAACATCTTTAGAGTACTCTACCTATACAGTTTTAAATACGTATAAAATATTACTGAAACAAGAAACGTGAATGCAATTTAGACTTTAGCACAATTGTCTTAAATCCAATTTAGGGTAGGTAACAGTAACTGGATAGTGACAAATGAAAAATTCAACGACACTTATATTTTCATTTTTTTTTTTACCAAGAGCTGAAAATAATTCATATTGAAACTAAAATATCCAAAAATGCATCATTAAAAATACATATTATTTTACCTGCATGCTACACACAACAGATTAATTTTAAATGTGTATAAGATTATTTCGATATATTCTTTTATATATTTTATTTCAAATTATGATGGAAATATCATCCATTTTGCTTGTCAATTTATTTTTCCATACATCAGTAAGTACGTGCAAAATACAAATATACTACATAATATAGTTATGCTTAGTATACTGTATAATATATATTATTTGATTTAAACCTTACTAAAAGTCACATACTTCCTAGAAACTATCCAATGCTTTAACCAATTTTTTTGCCGATTAGGTTTAATGAATTGTAATTATTATTATACGACATTATAAATAAAAAATAGTGATTATTTATTTAATTATTTTTCACTAAATTGATGAAATAAAACAAGTAATTTCCCTTAACTCAAACAAATACTTGGAATTTAGATTGCTAGTATAATAAGTGTTACACGCCTTTTCTATAAATAAAACTAAACTAAATATATGGTCGGTAAAGTATTTTATTTCTACTTTTTTTTCATTATTATTATTGTGACCATGGCATTATAGGCCATTGGGATTTAAGAAGTTTTGTTCGTACGTTATCATAGTAACACATGTTCAATAAAAAATACAAACTGTCCCAACACGGAAACGCACAAACAGCAAGTCGATTCACAATAATTGTTATTTGATGATAAAATTAAATAAAAAAAGATTGCTACAAAAGTCTTATATAATATAGAGTGTTCCATAAAGAACGCTAATTTTAAATCTACAACTATTTTTTGTCTCAATACTTTTTTGTATCATTTTTATTCCAGTTAGGTATCATTCCGATTAGATAACCAGTCACATCTTTTCAGATAGTATTTGTATTGTTTATTATATGTTCATATATTAACATATATGAACATTAGAATTAGAGCTTTAGAACTTAAAGCCTTAGAGGAAAAATGCCAATCATAACTGCTCAAAGCGAAAAAAATTGCATACATATTGAATTTATTGATAAACAAATCGATAATTTAAAAATAAAACAATCCTACTTAAAACTTATTCATTTTAATATAAATAAGCATTTTGACCAAATGTAATATAGCTGATAAAAAATAGCTGCAGTTTTCATTAAAACTGAAAATTATTATTTTAAATGCTGCGTTGATACCATAAACGAACGTATAAATTTATAATAACTAATAAATATCTACGCTAATGCATCATAATTAATATGAATATAATTTATTTTCAATGCACCTCAAAGACAAAATTACGATTGCGTGGCGTTGCAGATGGGGCAATAAATAGTGTACGCCTACGTTGAACCTTGTCGTTATACAGCTTTTGTGTAACATTTGGTGTTTGTTACTATAATACACCAACTAGATACATAAAAAATGTAAGTATTTTTTTTTTTTTGAATGTATGTGTGATAAAGTTTTTTTGTTCTTTGATCGAAACTCTTGAAATTTCAATACAAGGTTCCTCGTGAAATTTTTACACCGATTATAAAAAAAATCTAAAATACCTATACAGTATTGTCACGATTTTCACAAACCTCATAAATTAATTTTACAATAGTATGTTAGCGTTTACTTATAATAAAATATCAAATAAAAACACCTATCTATATAATAACATATAAAAAAACGTTTATTATTGTGTAAATCAGTATGATTTGCAGTAACCATATCTTATGATACCTACCTAGTTTTTGTTTTAGATGACGCTCGGACATTATAAGCTATGTATAGCTTAGATCATATACTATGTATAGGTACTTAATACATTCTATGCCACGGATTATATTATACGCAGCAAGACGTCCGGTCTTCGTCCGGTTCCATACAGAACAGCGTCTACGATTAACCACGGTTACCTGGTCCATTCCTTCGGCTGGACTGCGGCAGATTACCAGGTCCAAACGTGCCCACACTATCACGTAGGGTTTTGTCGGGCTATTTGCAGGATTGGTCGACATCTGCATCGGGGCGGACGGCACGGCAACTCGATCTCGACTGCACCAGACATCATCTGCATTGTAATGTTCGGCATTGAACTGTGATTGGCAGATCGACGAATTGGCGACTTGAAGACTTGTCAAGACGATTTTTGTACAGCCATTTAACGGTCGGAATTCTGTAGCATCGATGAGACGGATGGCGATTTCGACTTCTGCAACAGTAGTCGTTATCATTGCAGAGGCGGTTCTAGCATAGGGGCAGGATAGGTGAATGCCCATACAAACATTTCTGGTGCCACCTTATTGAAAAATTTAAAAATAATGTACCTACTGCTAATATTTTTTTTCTTTATTAAACCGGCAGCAACAATTGCCATTGTGTGATAATGAGATAATGATAGGTTTTAATAACATAATATATCTGAATGGTAACCATGTACAAATTATAATAAAATTAAACTAGCTACTGCTTATATTATTTATATTAATTTTTGTGGAGACAATATATAATTTTACTGAGAAAATATAGAGGGAGGATGGAATTTTATTCTCAGTTAAGACTTAATTATATAATGTATACTGCAATTCCTCTTACAGATATTTGGTCCTAGAATCGCGTCTGTATCACTGCCATATTCGCCATCGAAATGTATAATGTTACAACAACGAATTGGTGTATAGTTTGCCAAGACGATTTTGGTAGGGCAATTTGATAGCTCGATCAAAATCTGTGAGGCAGCTGATGGCGGCTCTCTCGAATGCACCAGACGTCATCTGTACTGCAATATTCTTCATGATCGTACGTTAATATTTTATAATATATTTATATTTATTTTATGTACGTTATAACTTTTAGACTAGAATAATTAATATTATTCGTTGTCACTCGTAACAATAGGTTATAAAAAATCAATAAATGTCCTATGATATACTATAAAAAGTTATTACAGCTGTTCAGAGTGCATCAAATGAATGTGTCAAATTCAGACCACTTTAATTAGCATAGTTCGGCGTTCTTTCTCTAATGTTCATAGTCAACAAAATTTAATGATCATATTATGCAGATATATGATAAACGATAATTATAATTAAGCATACACAATAATAATAATATTTAGTCGCGAGTCGAATGCGTATTTTAAACTTTTTAAAATTCCTAATCGCTATTTATAGCGATATTATATACAGTAGAATCTCGATTATCCGAACTAATTGGAACCCCACCTAGTTCGGATATTGGAAATTTATAAAAAAAAATTTTTTTTTAAACACAGTTAAATATTTTATATTATGTATATACATATTTATTATTATTAATATTTTATTAGAATTACATACATTACATTACATATTAGAAATTTATTACATACATACATAGGAACATATAATGTTTATAATATTTTTTTGACAAAATTATCGATTTTCATTTGACGGCGAGCTGCAACGCGCTTTTCTGCAGCCAAGTGTCGTAAACGTCTAACAAGTAATTGTGTTGGACAACATTCGGCCTGTTTTTCAAACCTTTCAAGACCAGTTTCAAATGCAGTAAATGCTTCAACAGATGATAGTGCTTTTGTTGTACTCATACTTTCATCACTACTGCTATCGTCACTTTCTTCATTTTGCAATGAAGAAATGATTTCATCGCTATCTAATATTTGATATCCTAGATCATTTGCATCAGTTGCTAACCAATCAAGAGCGTCAATATAATTACAGTCATTAAATTCTAGAATTTCATTAAATAAATTAACAAAATAATTAAAATTATTTAGATCAGTCTCTTCTTCGGCTTCTAACTCTATAGAAGCAACCCACAATTTCTTCCAAGCATTTCGTAAATTTTCCTCAGTCAAATTATCTCGGGCATCTGCCGCCATGTAACAGCAGTGTTTCAAATTCAATAATTTTGAAAATGCAACAACACTCTTTGGTGCCTTTATTTAATAAAAGTCTCCTCAACATTTATTTTTGGTACATTCTTTTGAACTTTTCAATAACTCCCTGATCCGTAGACTGATCAAAAACATTACGTTCGGTGAAAAAACATGACTTGATAATCTGGATCAATTAAATTTAATACTTCAATGGATGAGTGAGTGGGTGCATTGTCTAGTAGGAGTAACACTTTACCTGTTTTATGATGATCCTGACGCCATTTTTTGCATTTATTATGAAATCATTTTCTAACGAATTAAGAAATAATTTAGAGTCCATTCAGGTATTTTTCTTAAGCTGTATATGTTAAAATTTTGATGTTCTTAAAACACTGTAATTTCTTTTATTTTCCTATGAGTAATATTGGTAATTTATGGGTCCCAGTAACATTAACACATGTCATAATTATTACTCTTTCTTTAGATACCTTAAAACCACGCGCTGCATGTTCT
Organism: Pentalonia nigronervosa; assembly: GCA_014851325.1. Taxonomy (NCBI): domain Eukaryota; kingdom Metazoa; phylum Arthropoda; class Insecta; order Hemiptera; family Aphididae; genus Pentalonia; species Pentalonia nigronervosa. The sequence continues at coordinate 57,848 of JACXSJ010001703.1, read as the reverse complement.
TGGCAAGAAGTAAGTGATTTTTTTAGTAGCGCTTTCCAATTTAAACCACTTTCATCGACATTGTAAACGGAATCTTGAGAATATTTTTCTTTTTCCACAAATAAGCGGAATGTTTGTTTAAAATTTTCAGCACTATTTGAATCATCTGATAACAATTCTCCTTGAATTTGTAACTCATGTATTCCATGACGGGATTTGAATTTATGAAGTCAGCCACTGCTGGCTTTAAAATCTTCAGGGCCCCAAGTTTTGTATTCATCTTGAGACCTCTTAAGACTTATGAGTGGTCCAGAAATTGGTTCATTTAAGCTCCTTTTTTGTATAAATCACATTTCCATCGCTTTGTCAAGATCTTGATATTTTGTGACCTTCATAACTTTCCTTCTTTTCATTACATCATCACTATCCATCTTCGATGCAAAATCCATGATTGCATAACGATTGTTTTTAATATCCGTAACCGTTGCTTTACTTATATTATAAAGACAAGCTAAAGATATACTAGTTTCACCTTTGTTCAATTTAGCAAGAATTTCTATTTTTCGTTCTATCATAAGAACATTACGTTTACGTTTATTAGACATTTTAGATATGTACTTGACAATAGTAATATATTTGTAAGTATAAAGACGTGTATGCGGTAAAAAGACGAACTAAACTGACAAGTTAAGCACGAGGACGTAATTTAGATAAGCCCATTGTGTTTTGATTATCTACTAATGATTCACGCACGTACACATTCATATATGTACGAGTATGTATATACTAATAGTAAACCAAAAATGAGAGTTATGTTAAACTCGATAAACCGGCCGCGGATATGAGTTTTCACGTTCGGATAATAGAGGGTTCGTATAACGGATAATCGAGGTTTTACTGTATTTAAAAAAAAATAAATATATAAGAATACTCGATTTATGAATCTCATTAAATACAACCCATCATAGTGCTTTATAATATTATAACATCTGTTAATTAATTTAATCTCAAATAAAATGCAACTTAGTTTAGAGAGTGTTAAATGTTAACGAGCTATTTTTTTCACAATAATTTGATTGATATACTCATACATTTTTATTATTTACAGGATTTAATTCTGACCTACAATATAAATTATTTTAGTGGCCAAGATAAGTCAACTACATTCAACAGACACAGTTGGTATATGGATATATATAATTGTAAAAAGTATACCTAGGTTTATTAATTCATATAAATTATAAAAACTTTAAGTCTTAATAGATTTAGTAAATAAATGTACATAAAATAACACTGATCGGGAACATCAAATAAATATTTTGTTCGTTCTGATTTTCTCCATTACATTGTAACAATTGATATTATTTCATTAGAGGCGTGGCAGATTGTTTCGGGTGTTATCACAAGGGTTGTAAAGGTGCTTCAAAGGCAGCCAATCAGAACATTATTTCCTATTTCTAACGTAATTCTATTGGTTTAAGCAATCAGCAAACGATCAATCGCACTCTATTAATGCCACCACATACGATACTATTATGTTCAGCCTTTCGTTATCGTCCGTATCGATCAGAACCGGAAGTCGTTACTTTGTCAGTGTTTCTTTAAACTTTATTCAGACAATGAAGTCGTAGAATTATGAATCATTCTACATCCGCATCGTCAATCTTCTTATAAGAAATCGTATTAACACACTCGAGTTATTGAAACAAGGTGAAAAAACTTTCATTTTCAAAAAATCAATGTACTATCATTGAATCATGTACAATATACATACTTCATACTACTTTAAACTTATTTTTTTTTAATAATGATACCTACTTTATTTGATCACGTTTCCTTCATAATGTCTGTAAAATAGCTTATTTTTTGTTTTATTAAAATAATTCCGAAATTGGAAAACACTAAATCAAATAAGACAAACGTTTACAGTGCAAATAGAAACACAAGTCATACATTTTAACTAAATGCAATATTTGTCCATAAATTGAATTAATAATACAAATCATTTCTTAACTATAAAAGTAAACAATCACATGAATGTTATTTACACTTGATAGATTTTATTTTAGTAAGTATTTATGATATTGCTTTTTTAATAAATCAATATTACTATTGATCAATTTCAAAAACATGTGTTAAAGGTAAAATCTAACTTTATTTATTATTATTATTTTTTAAAATATCCAAGTACACAATACTTTATTACCTGACGGTCTCCTCGGGATCGGAACGAGGTCACATATACCTTAGGCAGTTTCCGGATTTCTAGTACTACGTTCGCCCCTCGGGATGTCCATAGGGAAATCATTAACTAGCACTGCAGGTATTCTAGGCTGATTAGGTACTATGCGACTTATTCCCAGGGCAAGTCCACTAAGCATTGGGTATTTAATATGAAAATTACTTGTATAAATTATTATTTTATTAATACCGTTGTGTCCCACAATATACGAACGATTTGAATCATTCAGCAACTGCATGATTTGCATCATTAATTATATACAACCGCAATTAACAGCTATGTGGGCAAAATAAATTAGTTGTAAAGTTGAAATGCAACAATTTTCTTCTATAAAGTATTGTTAAACTACCTATACAAAATTAAAATTAAATGGCCTATGTTTGAAATTATTTTCTAAACCAAAAATCGTTAATATAATATGTAACTATGTAGATAAATAGTGCAGTATAACATATATGTGATGTATGTTAGACATTAAAAATGTTTCTATTAAGATAACTTTAATTCAGAGAACGCATACAATCATGATATACATTACATTCAAAATATCCAGTAAAATAATTTATAATATACCTATCCTCTTCATGCACGAATTTATTTTCAATACTATAGAGGTTATCACACACATAACTTCATATTATTATAGAGTATGAACATAGCAACAAATATTATTAAACGGTTGTTATCAAGTATATCATATTATGATACCTTTATATACACAAATAAACCAAAAATACCCCAAACTTTATAATTTGCTTAAATTAGTTGCGGTATTATATGTTTCAACTTCATTCCGTTAATGTTAAACAGTTCTACGGACATAAACCAATTCAAAAATAAATCGTTTATAATTTTAAAATATCAATTGATGATTCAAATTAATTAGATAATATTTTTGTAATAAAAGCTAAATGTAAAAATAGCGTCTAAAATCTAGATAAATTTATAAAAGTGCATAATATTATACCTTTATAAGTAATATTATTACTTTCATAAATTTCTTCTATTGTATATTGGTATATGAGATTTAAAGAAATCCGAGTAAATGGCATGACATGTTTAGTACTCTCTGCAACTTAATGTGGTTATATTAAACATAAAAAATTCTATTCATCGGAAAATTTTCAATTTATTTATGTGTTCGTATAAATATATTAAAATATTCTAAAACTCGAGAAGATAAACTTATATGTAGGTACTTACGAATAAAATGCACTCTTAGGGTTATATGATTTATTTACCGTCAATTTGCAAGCACAAATTAGGAAGGTACTTTTATATAGGTACTTAATATTATAATATTTGTTATAGTTAAACAACAACCATGTAATAAAGCTGCTGTTTAATGACAAATAATTTCTTTTAATTAAACTCTTTTATTTAGTGGAGCAAAAAAAAATGCTAAACATTAGCTGGTATATGGTATTAATAATAAGTCGACGAGTATTATTCGTATGTATAAAGAACAACAATAATATGATATACGATTATATATTATAATTATGATTACACGTGCTACTATATTGTAGGATTTGTATTCCAAACCTTTTTGACTTTTATTTTTCTTTTGTGGGAAAAAAAAATTATAAAAATAAAACAAAAAAGCAATTGTAAATATCTATCTCAATTCATAACATTGAAAAAGGTTGACAAGTGGGGCAACACGAACGTTTTCAGCCGCTATACCCTTTTTCCCATCGCTCTTTCTCTCTCTCTCTCTTTCCTTTCACGTCTATTCTTGCTAGCAGTTTTTTAAACAAATTATAATTTGTAAAATACGTGCTACTGAAAATGAATACGAATGGCACACTGCTGCCGAGAGGACGCGGGACGACTGGTGGCGGCGTGTGCGGTTTCGGTTCACGGGACGCGTACAAATGTGTCCGTTTAATTAACAACAGTTTGGCGTAAAAAGTTTCGATGGTGCAAAAAATCACGTCGTTAAAGAATGATATAAACAAAACTGTCAGCTAGTGTCAAGTGCAATAAAGACCTTGCACATCTCGTTCTATATAAAGTCAAAAGGTTAACTGTTGATCGTTTATTACGAGCGAAAAAAACAATAATAATAATAACAACGAGAATATGGCAAAACAATGTCTATAGAAAACAAGAAGATTAAGCATTGTACCGACCTTTTGTGCGTAAATAAATTGTATTGTTTAAACGGCCGAAAGACAAAAGAATAATGCGATAAATTATTTTATAAATCAAGATCGTGTATGCTAAAAAATATTTAAGTTAAAAATTCCAAGACGTTGGTTAGGATAAAAAAAAATACATGTATACGCGCATAAAAGTCAACGAATAAGATGCATTGTGTACCCACGTTTTACTGACAAATTATAAAATCACAAGCAGAATTGTTGTTTATTTCGATTTTCTAAAAAAAACAACAAACAAACACAATAAAACTGTAAACTTTTTTATTATTCAGCTTGTTAAAGTGTTCATTAATCCCTGTAGGCTGTATTTATTTATTTCGTTGTCTTCGCACATACTAAATAATATGTATATGCTTATTGTATCATGACAAGAATACACTATAAGTCTAAAATCTTCAAATATTATGCAATGAGTGAAGAAACTGTATATATATATATATATATTTTTTTTTTTTATTGGTTATGCGAATATGGTACAAAATATGTAAAATTTATATAAATCGTTGATGTAATTAATTATAAAAATTAATATCAACTCGATAACTCTATCGACGATTAATCCGGTTTTCGATTTAATGGTATAGATTTACTATAAGTTCGTATATAATAGACTTAGAAAAGCGGCCCATTGATTATCAAGTCTGACACTGCAGGTATCTATGTGCTTGTGTACCTTGTTCGAGTAAAAATAACTCAAATTAATTTAGCCAAACTTTCCAAACGGTATCATATTTAAGTTATCAAAATAAACAATACAACACACGTTTTGCATACGACAAATATTGTTTAACAATAAATTATCTTGATTATAATAAATGTATCTACCATATTATGTAATATATTTAAATATGCATATTTAAAGCATATTAACTTTGACCAATAACCTAATGACGTAAGTACGCTAAAAAAATTATTTTCTGTGTGACGAGTGCAACTATTATTTTTCAAAGATGATACACAGCATGGACGCAAATGTTCTACATTTATCGTAAAGACTTCAGTTCCCGTGATATTGATTAAAAATCGTGGAACGTAGCCCAAACACCCTCAACTATAGGAAGTTATCGTCATTAAATATAATTTACATCAATTAAATCGTTTACATTAAAATAAATATCTATTTTATATCCAGGTATTGAGCAGTTTGTCATTGGAGTAACTGACAAATACACATTAGATATTTAAGATAAAATATTACACGGCCGGTACATTCACGGGTCATATTATTGATTATTCTCTCATATTACATTTTCTACGAGTAAACACCAATTCGTATCGTCTATGTTTATATCACTAATAAAAAATAAAGTACCACAAAAATAAAATGTTTAATAATTTTTTTTTATTCTATAATTTTATTCGGTTTAAGTTGAAAGCTGTAAAATTAATTATGTTAGGTTAGTACTTACATGGTAAGGACTTGATTTGAGGAAATATGTCATTACTTTTTTTTTTTTAGAGAGGGTTGATTTTCCAAGATCCACTATCTTTTTGCGTCAATGATGCTGCATAGTATTCTACATCAATAATCTTCGCTATGATTGTTTTAAATCCTAAGCGATAAGTATATTAAAAAGTATTACCATTGATTTTGTAATAATTTAATTTATATGTAAATTTTCTTAAAAAGGAGTTCAATAAATAATACATTTTCTTACATTAATCTCATAATATTAATTTTAGATTCTGAGCGGACCGATGAATGTATTGATTTTACAATGATGTGTGTTTTTTCTTTCTTTTTTTGTTTCTGTCATCACGTTTGAGGGCAATAAAAGTGCTCTGATTTTTTTTTATCAGCATCTTCTCCGGTATGAAAGTGAATCTAGTTGGTACTTTGGGGGGTCAAAAGTGAAAAATTCTCCATAGTTTTCCAACGCGTTGCGAAAAACAACAAAAAAATTAAGGGAACAACAGGAATTTTTACGTGAAGCCAATTTTCGACAAAATTGATCTATAAAAAATTATTGAAGACTTACACTCAACTTTTTTTTTAATTTTTATTTACAAGTTATGATAAACCTTGTATTAAATTTTCTGATAATAATAAAAATAAAGTAAAAAATATCCGAAAATTGATTATGCCTATAAATAGCTCAAAAAATCAAAATATATTAAGAATTTTATTGTATATGGAAATTGCTTATATAAACATTTTGTAAACATTTCATATATGTACTGCGATTACTTTTGGTGTTACATAAAAAATAAAATCGATTTTGTAGAAAATTGGCTTCACATAAAAATTCCTGTTTTTCCCTTAATTGTTTTGTTATTTTTCCCGACGCGTTTGAAAACTATAGAGAATTTTTTACTTTTGACTCCCCAAAGTCCCAATCTCCACTTTCCTACCAAAAAAAATGCTAATGAAGGAAATCGAAGCTTTTTTACTACCCCAAAACGTGATGACAGGAACAAAAAAAGAAAAAAAACACACATCATTGGAAAATCAATACATTCCTCGTTCCGCTCAAAATTTAAAAAAGTTGAGCATAAGTCTCCAATAGTTTTTTTAAGTTTTCCATTATTTTTTTTATAAGCGTCTAAAGTTAGAATTTCAACAAAATACATAAAAATCACAAAAATATGCAGTTTTTTTTAATTACGAAATTCATAAAAAATTTTATTTAAATCTAAGATTTGAAAATTCAACACAAGATTCTCCATAAGTTTTTTTTACATTTCTAAAAACGAAAAAGTTTATCAAAATTTTTTATGAGCGTTTTAAATTAAACATTGGATATTCACCCGTTTTCTCCAGGAACGAATTTCTTATTTTGATGTAATTCATAAAGGAATAATTGAAGACATTTGAAATTTTCACAAAATGTTAAAATTATCATTTTCTATACTCCAAAAAAATTTAAAAATATTTTGACAATTTTTGAACTAATTGTAGGCCTAAGAATTTTTGATTTCTTCAGATTTTTTTTCTTTAAATATTGATAAAAAAAAAAAATTTCGTTAGAACAAATTTTTTGAAAATTGAATACAAGATTCCTCATAAGTTTTTAAAATAACAGTTTAAAATAAATAAAAATACATAAGCACAGTTTTTTTTATAAGCATTTAAATTTCAAATTTTGACCGAAACTCAACATCAAAAAAAAAAAAAAAAAAAAAAAATGTTTTTTTTGAAAATGTTTTTAAACATTTGCAAATTGTTTTGTAGTTAAAAATTTATAAAATGATCAATTTTTATAACTAAAGATTAAAAATTAAAAAAAAAGGTTTTTCTAAATCCAGTTTTAAAAATATTTAAGATACAAACGCACACTTTTTTTTAAGTATTTAAAATTCAAATTTTCACCGAAATCATCAAAATCTCGAATGTTTGCATATAATTTAGTAGTTAAAAATGTTTAAAATGATCAATTTTTATAGCTAAGGATTGAAATTTTAATAAAGGTTTTTTGCAAGTATTTAATAGTGTAACGAAAAAATCAAAAAATATATTAAAAAATAATTTTTTATAGACATTTTAAGTTTAAATTTGAACGAAATTAGATATTTAAATTAAAAATGGAAAAAAGGCAATAAAATAACTATACACAGTTGGTCTGCGGAGTTGAGTTTTTTTTAAATTAATTGTAATACAACGATAAACTCCCATTGTACCTTTCTTATGAATATTGATACTGAATGATGAACAGTGGTTTTCGATCGGTTAGGGATAATAATTAACAACATAGGTATTAACTGTATCAATAATTTTCAGGAAATATTTGTTAACGAAAAAACAATCTATGACATAATAAAAATATTACGGTGTTCAAATAATTACGACAAAAAAATATTGTTTATAATCATAAACGTTGGGGAGCTAATGTTCTTAAAAATAAATAATAAAAAAAGTTTTTCTTTTTATATGGAAATATTAACGATCGTGTATTCACTCAAGTGTCGCTTAGTTTTTAGCGTGTGCCGACCTATAAATACTACCATGCTAGTATGTCAAATGTATACAAAAAAGAACCCGACGTTCAAGACAAAAAAAAAAAATCAGAAAAGCGATTATATCATAGTCTGTGCCGTCAGTTTAATTTGTGTACAATATGTAGATTCCACGGGCTATTATAGGAAACAATCAAAATAATAAATTATCATTTAGCCCTTGTCATATAATATCAAAACGAATTTTATAGACGTAGCCACATCGGGAAACTGCTCAGTTGAAGGTGTAAATATTAACCTAAAATAATACAAACGTCACAATGAATTAAGTCTATATAAACAGCAAAATGTCAATCAGTTGTGCGTATTATAAAGTGCAGACAATCTATTCAGAAGATGTCTGCTGTAATAACCAATAAATGACCAAAGATGTACGCGTCATTCCGCTCGTGAAGATCAAACACGAAAATAAAATTTTAAATTTAAATTTCAACAACGGATACGACTAGATACTTAGCAAGTCGTAAAAACTATTTGTATTGTTTTCTTCCACGTATGCGTCATTTATTTATTTTTTAAACAATAATTACAAAAACGTGTACGTGGTAAATACAATCCTGTAATATGGAACATAGCAAAAATAGTTTTAATATTATATTAAAATAAAACTAACAATCAAACTACGGTACTAACACAAAAATCAATATACAGAATTAAACGATTCAATTTTAGTCTTTCCGTATAACTACATAGAAATGCATTTAAAGGTACAATTTTATTTTTATATACAAATATCAATCATTTTCATTTATTGATTTAAATATAAACAAAATAAAACAAATATGCTATTTTATATTTTGTTTTTTCCCCAGAGAGAATTTTTAAATTTTTACCCTCCAAGTAGTGATCCAGAACTCTCAAGTCTAAACTATATTACAACAGATTTTATTTTCAAAGAAATGATTTTTTTTTCAGAAATAACAAATAAATGTAGACCGCTTTCCGCGCCTTCTTTATACCTACTTGTGTAATTTTAAACAAAAACTCTAACCGTAATAAAAATAATAATAAACAATATTGTTGATTAATATTATAACACTAAATGTAATATCATTACTTTATATAAACTATCTATTTTTTACTTTATTCATATGTTAATCATCTTGAGTTTTTTAATTGCATAGTGAAATATAATATAATACATAATTTATGTACCCCGTTTTACTATTCAAATTGATTCAATACAAAATATATTTTAACTATTGACGTACTATAAATAATTATAAATAGTACACATTAAATATGGTATAGCGTCTTAAATCTTAATTCTTAACAAACAACAGCCTGCAGTAATTATAGCGTGTTTTCAATGTATACAGATTTATCGTTATAGCAATGTCAATATTTGAACTTATAAATGCGTTTATATTTCAGAATTTGATTGGAAAATACATATAAATAATATTAATAATAAATTATTGGTTGTATTTTATTTGAGTCTCGTAAATCACGCAACCGCGGAAACCGTGATAGATATTTGGCGTTAGTGTTGGCATGTTTGTAGATTGTGTTTTTCCTTGCGTCTCATACCTGTACTTCTTCAGGTATTATATTATATAAATCCAGGGTGGCCGACGTGTACACAATTTTTATCACGTTCTCGAAAATAAAACCCTAAAAAACATATGTTAATTATTAAATAATTTCTCTCTTTTAGAAAAATACATCGTATAATAATACTCATTGGCGCAATTAAAATATGTTGTAAAAATTTAATATCACTGTAAAGGAATGTATTTGATTTGTTTTTTCAAATAACGGCTCATTTCAATTAACTTCTATTGATGAAAAGAAAAATTATAATTAATCATTAGTTTGACTCATAGACTATACATTTATATTTTTTCTCGTGAAAATTGTGGTTCTTATATAAAACATTTAAATTAAAAATATAATAATTATTTTACGCACGTTTTTACGTGAATACTACAGTTGAACGCAAATAAATGGTTAAAACAAACAATTTATGAACTATTGCATGAATTTGTAAATTATAATATTGTTTTGTTTAAATACAGAATTATTTTCCCATACAACTAATCTAGTCTAATATGATAGTGAAAAGTTTTAAATATTAAAATTTACCGTAAAGGAATGTATTTGATTTGTTTTTTCTTACTTTTGTCTGTGAACTTTTTTTTTTTTTTTTTGGTTAGAAGGAATGCTCAAAAAGTTTCACGTGGCACGCATTAAATACCGAGAATCAATTGCTAGATGGTACTTTGGATAGAGGTCGTTTCACAACTTTTTTTCAATAGTTTCCCTAAACGTGAGGAAAAACTGAACTTATAGCCGTAGCCGTCGAACGTTTTTGAAGGAATGTCTGCGGCAAGCATGGATTTTACCGATATCCTCTCAAAATTGTATTAAGAATTTATTGCGCCGATGTAAAAAACAAAAATTCATGTGAAATCGATTAGTGAGTAATAATATTATACATATTAATATTATTATTACTATTATTATTTTTGACGCATTTACGGATTTGGTAACACAGCGGTCTGTACAAGCATTTTGGCTACACCACGACTATGTCTATCATTTCGGTATCTTGTAGGAACGGTTCATTTTAGAATACATCTAAGTATAATAAATGTATGAATATAATATAATCAAAACAATTTCCTTCATTAAAAATAATTATTTATTTTTAAAATGTTACCATTTTATTTTAATAAAGTTATTTTATGAAAATATTTTTCAGTTGAATAAAAATGTGTAATACAAGTACCAAAAAAAAAAAAAAATATAGCTATAAAATATGTTTCTAATAATTTGTTTTACTTTAAAAAACATACTTTATTACGTAAGATTAAATATTTTTTTATACAACACAATATATTATATTAAAATCAATTATATAATATTAACATTTAATATATACGTGTTATACGTCTCACCGTTCATTTTTACTTTCTTGATTTTTAATAAATGGTAATTGAAATGAAAAAAGTCTGAATTCTAAAAACTTCAAAAATTTGTATTAAATAAGAAAATAATCAAAATGTGACCTAGTAATAATGAGTAGGTGGCTAATTAAGCTAGCTTTAATATAAAATATTAATGAGAGAGATCCGATAACACACAAAAGCGGTATTACAATTTTAATCCACAAAAACGTCGATGTGAACAGCCCCAAAATGTCTATTTTTTAACCTTTCTCCTAAACTATGGAAGCTAGAAAGTTGGTTAATAGCTCATTAAAAAGGAATTATCAAATAGATACAAAATATGAAATTAACAATTTTTTAAAAAAATTATTTTATTTTTCACAGTTTCAAAAAGAGTTATTTTTCACTAGATTTTCATTTAGCAGAATTAATTTTCGAAACTAGAAAACGGATTTTGTTGTTTGGGGTCTTATTAAATTCACATTGGCTAGGGAAAAAAATGAAGATTTTCAGAACTTTATCTTCAATCGTTAATTCACTACAAAGCTTTAAAACTAAAAAACATCAAAAAACGTTCAATAAAATGTGTTTTTATTTTTTTTAAGGTCTATAGTGAACTGATTATTAAAGTTCTGAAAATCTTCACTGCACTTCTTCAAACCAATGTGAATCCAACAAAACCCCAAATAACAAAATCTGCTCTCCGGTTTTGGATATCTATCTCACTAAATGAAAATGAAAATTATTTTTTTTACGGTGCTGTTCACACGGGCGTTTTTCTGGATTCAAATTGTTCATACCGCTTGGGTGTGATATCGGATCTCTCTCATATATTAAAGCTAGCTTAATAGCTTAATTACTCACCTACTCATTATTACCGAGTTATATTTTTATTATTTTATCTAGTGTATTACAAAGACCGGTGTTATATGTCAAAGAAGACCATCATCATAATCAGTCTACATTTTTTAGTTTGTGTGAAACGTACACTGATTTATGTTTGGCTTTAAACGCAAAACAAGGATCCAAGTCCAAATATACATATGGGGTTGACTGTTCAAGTAGACAACATTATAATAATCCCCACATTGTCTTGTGATTACACAACAGTCATTGGACAGCAGTGGTCAAACGAAAACAGACAAGACATAATTTACAGTTTTTTTTAAATAATGCCGATCGGTTCAATTTCTAAATCAATTTTAAAAATATACATTTCATGTACACTATTCGTTATCAAGTTTAATAACTATGTAATTTAATAAATAAAACAAGCAAAATGACTTACCTCTTAAATTCAAACCAGTTATATTCAACCTACTACATTCTACTATAATCTAATATCTTCTCAGTAAATTAATTTTCATTTAATAATTTCCTTAAAGTACAATTTTGATTTAATCATATTATAATAAAATACATACATATTACATACAGTTAATACATTTCTAATAATTAAAAATCAAGAAAGTTTAAATGCCGATCTCTGACTTGGCAAGCGTTTCTTTGTTTTATTTCATTTTTTGTCGTTATCGCAAAATTGTTATCGTGGTTGGCTTTAATTTATAATTTATTTCTCTTAGGTACTTTCTAAAATATATGAGTATAAGTACTATCAATAATATTATCATTTGCTTGATTTTTTTTTTCAGCGGCTCCCCGGCCTAATACCTCGTCTCTGTTACCATAATATTATATAAGTATGGATTATGTTATCATTGCTAGCCCAAAGGAATTTAAGTGAGTGGGTGTAGGAAACTGCAGGACACTACACCTACCGGGTTTATTTGTTACCTCGTACGCCGCTGCACAACTCTCTTCTCATGGACGGTGCTGCTCCCAAGGGACGTAACATGTAAACATGGAGTGTTTGTAAATACCACAGATTATACCTTTTTTGTAAGTAAATTTCACTGTTACAATTTATTTACCTTGTACAGTAACCGATAACTCCACCAATATTATTTTTTGACCTGTTTTATTTTTAAAATTTAAATCTAATGACTGTCCATATAGTACTATGGACTATAGACTATTGTACTATGGACCGTAATATAGATTGTAATGACACACATTTTCGGTTTTCCTATCCAATTTATGCTAAAACTAATTACACCTATCATTTTTATTACTTAAACGTTAAATTGTTTTTTTTTATTATCATATAGATTATCGTAGTAACACATTGGTAAAGTTGACGTTCTGTGTTTCGCAAGCAGAAACCTAGCTGCGTAAACCGATTTGCTCGTGAAGTTGTAACGTTTATACCGCGCGCGAGTGCTGTATTTTAAAATATTGATCATATTTTTCAGGGTGAAATCGAGTAATACAGCTACATAGGTAATATAATTTGTAGAATATAATAAAATATTATATAGCTATTCATTTAATACACGTAATTGTTTTAGATGGCGTGATGGATACTGATATTCAATGTTATTTAGTGTAGGTACCTACCATAGACGTGCGCACGGGTGCAGCAGAAGGTTCATATGCTGCATCTGCCAAATTTTTTGGGCCGATTGATTAGTCTATGGGCCAGTCGGGGCAATTGATTGTTTAATAATTTAATATAAATTATAATAAGTAAATAAAATTGATGTGGACCAAACGGAGGACAATCTTCGAGATGGACGTAAGGAGCTTTGTAGTCGTGGCGTTTAAATAAATTGTAGAACACTTTAATATATCGTAATGAGTAGTTTATTGAAATTTCAGTAAGTAGACTGGCGTGAAGGTGCTCGCTGTAGCCCGGCAATATCACGTCTGAATTGATGCCGATTCGCGGGCTCCCTTATATACTGGCTACTCCTCATATCGGTACCCACGTCGTCCTAGCAAGATAGCGTTGACCTCGTCCGTTCTATCGTGTATGATTGTGCTAGTTCCAGGAAATGTCGTCTATCCACGCTTTGTCGTCGAGTGGCGATAACTCACCGGACGCGACTAGTCCATACATTATCATAATTCCCAGTATTTCATATTTTTATTAATAAAATGATATTATATTATTTAATTCACACGTCCTAATTTAATTAGATAACTTCTCGGAATCACTGGTCGTTTTCGAGACTGCTCTTATTATCTTCGTAATCCCAGTATTGTCGGCTTGTAATCGGGTGGTCATATCTCACGCAATCCTGAACTTGTTTCTTTATTTATTAAATTTATTTATTTATTTATTTTTTTTTATTAAAGCTACCAATAAAATTAATACAGCTTAACAATTGCAAATAATGATATCTTAACAAATAGCAATCCAATGGATGTAATAACAGATAAAGGGAACAATAAAAGTATATAATGTAAAAATAAAACAATCGGAGTTTAAATATATATAAAAAAAAAATGGTTGAAAAAAAATACAAAGCAATAAAATCAAATTAAGAATCCGGAATTTTCAAAAAATTTCAATATAATAATAATATTGGTTCTTGAAAAGGAATTAAGAATAATTGTTGGTATTAAATTTATTACTTGCTGGTTTTAGGTACCCGGAGGTTTGAAAGGGCTAGCTGGCTGGCTGGCGCGTCGGCCGCTTTCGCTGGAAAACCTTAGGTACGTTCTAAAAATAACTCGGTAATCGACTGAATAACAGCAATAATAAGAATTTCGAATTTCTATTTGATGACCGATAATAAAGTATCATTATTGCACAATTATTATTGCCGTGTATTGTTGGCTGTTGCAGACAAAGTCATTTTCACCATAAAATATATTCATGGTTAGGTATGTTATAAATACATTCAGTGTGGCGTGATATTATTCGAATTATGATTTATTAATTAAGTTGTTATTATTCAGACGACCGTAATTGTGTTCTTCGCGAAGTCGCGTATTCGTGTGCGCCAACGTCATATTACTATTTGATAATGATCATTTTTCTTAAATAATAAATTTAAACTTCAAACATGAGTTCGATAAATAAAACAACAAAAAAACAAATCTGTTAAAGTTCATGAATTAAAAAAAATTAAACTTCAAAATGCTGCTCAATCTTGCTATAATATTAAAAATTTATTTCAAAAATCAGCAGATAGATTTAAAAAAAAATATTGATATTCCAACATATCAAAATGTTATTATAAATTAATTGCAAAATAAAGATGTTGACAACCCTTATCCTATAGTAAGTTAATAGTATATTATTTAATTATTTATATTTTTATTTATTCTAAATATTTATATTGTTTCAAAAATATATAAATTACAATATAAATATTTAAAAAAATTTACCTAATATAATAAATAATCGCAAGTAAAATGATTTAGTTAGGAATTAAGATAATTTAAATTTTTAATTTTTAGTGTTGGACATAAGTAAATTATATTTAATTTGTAGGATTGCATTGAACAGGAAAACAATATGAAAGTATATACAGAGGTTAGTCAAGTTCAAGTAAGTGAGACTGACACTGATTCAAATATTGATGAAAACTATTTGAAAGCTCATGGAATTCTAAGTTCTAAAGTTAACGACCCTTCAAATAAATTGCCTTACAATCGCTTAGAATTTAAGGAAATTATTAATCATAGATCTTGTCACCCTGTATTGAAACTATATCCTAGAACATTATAAAGTAACAGTCGAAGATCTTTTCAAAAATCTTGGTATAATAAATTTAGTTGACTTGAATATAATACAGTCACTGATACAGCTTATTGTTTCCCATGCAGATGTTTTACTGAAAATGAAAAAAATAAGGGTCAAATAGATACAGCATTTACAGTGAAAGGATTTAAAGGCTAGTATAGAGGGATTGGAACATTTCTACTTTACGGGACACCCCTTTTTTTGGTCATTTTTTGGGGGGACTTTGTTATATTTTTGACGCAAAAAATGATGGTAAAATCAGAATTTGGCGCACAAACATTATGGACACACGGTAGAAATTGATGAATCGAAGTTTGGACGACGGAAACATCATCGGGGCCATAAGGTTGAAGGGAAGTGGGTTTTTGGGGGTTACGAACGGGAGACCGGTAACTGTTTTATGGTCCCTGTTGAAAACCGTAACGCAACAACCCTACTGGCCATCATAAAAGAATGGATAAAGCCTGGGACGACCATAATCTCAGATTGTTGGAAGGTAGTATATTTTAAACCTACAAGTCTAATTAAAAATGTAATAATACAAAATAATTAATATTTAGGCTTACAATACCTTAAATAACGAAGGCTATGTACATATGACGGTTAACCATAGTCTCCATTTCAAAGACCCAGAGACAGGCGTCCATTCTAATACGACTGAGAGTTCATGGAGGCATTCAAAAGCCTCCATGTCAAACTACTGTCGTAAAAAAACATTTTATGCTGGATACTTGGCCAAGTATATGTTTACTAAATACTGTCGGTCACATAAATTGGACCCAACAGCTGAATTTCTAATACAAGCCGGTTTAATTTATAATAAAAATAACACCGAACACGATGGTTACGACGGCAATGAAGGTGACAATAGCGACGATAGCGACGACAGCGGCGACGAGGATGTATACGACGAATACAAGGAACTGGATGACGAAAATGAAGATAGCGATGGTAATGGCGACGGGAACGACGGAACGACAAAAGACGACAGCGGCTTCGGTGGCATTGTGGCAACGTAGACACAAATATAACTTTAAATCAACTTATTAAATTAATTTTAAAAAAAATAAACTTTATAAATTTGTTTGAATTTTTTAATTAATTTAACACCTTTGGAAATAATCGAAACTCGAAAGTCGATAGGTTCACGATTGTTACAGCCCTAACAACCACAAATAAATAAAATAATGACATTTATTAATTCTTAGCACAGAATATAATTATTAGGTACCGTTTTATAATGGGAAAAGTGCAAAAAAAGAAAAAATCTGGACCCGGGATCGAGAACCCGGAATATCTACCATGGGACCGTTAACACAGTACCACCAGGCAACGATTACCTTAGTGCAATTGGGGATTTTTCAAAGTTATTTAACATAACCTTCAATAACTTTGGAGTGTCATAACTTCGTAACTATGTCCGAGCGCCAAATTCTGACTTCACCATCGTTTTCAGTGAACTTAACTACATATGTTTCAATAATAAAAATTGCATAAAAAAAGGTGTCCCGTAAAGTAGAAATATACCGAGGGATTTAATGTTTACAAACTCATCAAACATCCTTAGCTCATTTAAATAGTGTAACAGCTTTAAACAATTTTCTTTCTGCCAAGTCTATACATGAAATTATTAATGAAAGTGTCACGCAGCAAATAAGTAAACTATAAAGTGAACGTTTGAATAATAGAAAAATCATTTGGTGCCTTGTAGAAATAACTGTGTGCCTTGCCAAACGTGGTAAACCATTTCGAGGTCATGAACCTTCTCATAGTTTTCAAAATGGACTTTTCAAAAAAATTGTTGAGTTGTTGTCCAGATATAATATGATGTTACAAAATCATTTTGAAAATGGCCTGAAAAATGCTTCATATACAAGTAACAAAATTCAAAATGATATAATGTATTTAATTCACAGTGTACTATTACAAAAGCTGAAACATAATATACAACAAGTACCAATTGCCATTATTGCTGATGAGACTAGTGACGTAGGTCACCATGAATATCTATCTATTGCCGTACGTTATTTTAGCGCCACTCTTAATCGACCAATTGAAACTTTTGTTGATTTGAAACGAATGATATCAGTAACTCCAGAATTAATTTTCAAATCTTTACAAAATGTTATTGAACAATTTAATTTAAACTGGAATTTGGTTATTGCTGTTTGTTTTGACAGAATGTCAACCATGGCTAGTAACGTTGCTGGAGTTCAAGCTAAATGTAAAATGAAAAATGAAAACATTTTATATGTCCATTGCTATGCACATTGCTTGAACTTAATACTAATGGACGCAGTTGGTGCTAGTACTAAAAATCGTCAACAAAATAAAATGGTTTTTGACTTTTTGGGAACAGTTCAATTTATATATTCGTATATTGAAGGAAGCCCAATAAGACTTGCCATTTTTGAAAGAATAGCCAAAAAAAAATGGCAGTAAATTGCATACTTTAAAATCATCTTCACAAATTAGATGGGCCTGTCGTTCAGAAGCAATGAAAGCAATTAAAAGTAATTACGTTTTGTTGGAAGCGTTGGAAGAAATAACTGAAAAATGTTTAATTTCAAAAATGAGAGCTAAAGGCAAAGGTATTTTACATCAAATGAAAACTTTTGAATTTATTTTCTGTTTAAATATGATGCAGCCATACTAGAAAGGATTTTAAAAGTAAGCGCTGTCTTACAAACTGAAAACTTAGATCTTTTAACATCTATGTCTATTGTAAAATCATTAAAATCCTCTTTGAGTTCTATGAAGGGCTCTCCTCAAGATGAAGAATTCCATAAGGTATTTAAAAAAGCTGTTACAATGTGTGAAGAAAATAATATAATTATACCAAAAATTAAGAATAGGAAAGTTTCATGTAAAATGGACGATGTACCATTATTGCAGCATACATACCAAACACATAATGAGTATATTAAAATAGAAGTATATTTTTCAACATTAGATATTTTGATGAATTCTATGAATGAAAGGTTTCAACAAGAAACTGTTGATGTTATTTGTGCAGTAGCTAAATTAATCAACTTAGAGTTTAATGTTGAGTCTTCAAACTTATTCCAAAGGTTTTTTTCATGTAGTTGCAGAAAATTTAGAAGCAGAGATTATCATTTTGAAAAATGAAAGATATGCCTAGACCTATAGGAAATTCAGTGAGTACTATACATGAATGTCTTGATTGGTTGTCAATAAAAATAAGAGCAGATATTTTTAAACAGTTTCTACAAGTATTAAGGATATTTGTTGTAATACCTGTGAACAGCTGTTCATGTTAAAGAACTTTTTCAAAATTAAACATCATAAAAAATAAATTAAGAAGCACAATGTCTCAGGATAGGGATTAAATTCATTATTGTTTCTGTTTGTTGAACAAAAAATGACTGCTAATGTTAATATTAATGAAGTAATTGACCAGTTTAAATTAATGGTACCAAATGATAGAAAACTTGTTTTATAATAAAAATAAAAATTGGTAATTATTACTATTATTATTAGTTATTACTATAATTATTATTATTATTATTAAAATTATCATTTATCACTACTTATTTCAATGTACAATGTATTTTATTTAATTAATAAAAAATAAATTTACTAAGTATTTTATGATTTTATGTAGGTAATATAACTAATAAAGTCTGATAGTATTGTAACTTGGTGTTTACAAAAGTAGTGAACAAATGTTTCCTTACATTTTGTATATTAACATTTGTTAATTGTTAAAAAAAAAATAAATAATTATATTATTATAGCCACTTAGGTAACAATAACACTGCCTGTGTATAATATAATCAATAATTTTGACTATTCAACATTTATTTGGCTGATTGTTAAAAAATTGGCAGCTTAATTTTATATGCTGCATCTGCGATGAAAGTCTACGCACGCCTATGGTACCCACTCAGGGCTCGATTATTTGGAAATAATAATATTTTAAATATTTAATTTCTTTTTCCATGTACTCCATGTGCATAATTTAATAGTTTATGTCTAGTTATAATATAATAATTAAATCATTACCTATTTGCCTACCGCCAAATTTTTTTCCAACTGATTTCAAAAGTTTTGAATACCTATAGTTATTCTACACTACAGTCAATTATAATAATGCAGTGGCCGCAACCAGGATTTTTTTTTTTTTGTGTGAAAGATTCAGCCATGAAATGTATTTTACTTACATTTATTTCTTACTCACATGCATTTAATTTGCATTTTTGCATTTTTTTTTTTTTTTTATCATAATAATATAAACTATGTCGAAATATTAATTAACGATTATTATTAGGATTTAGGTAAGTAAATCGAAAAAAGTTATTTAAATCAGTTTATTAACAATAGTCAATTGGTACTTGGTGTGGCCCCGCCGACATTTCGTTTCGCGAGTATGACCAATCCAGACTACAAGCCAGGAAAAAAAATGTTTAAAAATAAATTGGTGCGCCACTTTTATGTAGAGTTGAATTGAGGTGGTGTGGGGGACGGATTCCATCTAACTTTTAAAAAATATTTATACGTACCCCAACTAAATTAACATAATCAATAAGGCATTTAAATACTTAAGTACGCGCATTATTTTTTACACTTTTGCATTCTCTTCTAATTTTTTCCTAATTCAAGCATTGCGTGTAGCTGATATAGGTATTTAAATATGTATTTATCTATTTATTATAAATATTATATAGTATAGACATTAAATCCAATTGTCTACCACAAGCCACTCCGAAGTTGAAAATTTTTTCTCAGAACCTAAAATATGAATTAAATTTATTAGGTACAGATATACAGTACCTAATGTTTGTTAATACAGATAGTAATCGGTCTTTTTTATATAAAATATCAAAATAGGCCATTCATTCTCCCGTATCAAAGCCATTTTGAGGTAGATTTAGGTACCTATATATATAATGATATGAAGTATTTATGAACATTAAATAATAATAATATCACAAACTGCATATTATAACAATGAAAAAATTCTCGTGCATTATAATAGACACCCTATCAAGCGTGTTGAAAGGTTTCTTTTTTGACTGCAATCGCAGCCTTTGAAGACGATATCGTGTAAAAACCAGCTAAACACCGACAGAGGCGTCCCGTGGATGATGAGTAATATTGCTGGAGGGCGGAAGTCTTGCAGTCAGCATTATTATATATTCAAAAGCTGACCGGCTGGTCCAAAATCGACCACTCGACTATATAATATATATGTATGTGTGCGCGCGCCTACTGCAGTGAAGTGGAGAAACCCACTCCAATTTTCAACGGAAAGTATTTATTTTTTTAATGACTTCCGGACTTTTGGAAAAAAAACATATTTTTAGATTTAATAAAAATATAATAATATTACATAATTTTTTTTACCAAATGTCAACCGCAATACCACCACGGCACACCTTTTTGTCACTGCATCATCCTCGCCAATCCAATTATACAAAAGTGGTCTCTGCATCTAGTCTATTGTACAAAAAATAATATTTATAACTGCTGTAAAATAAATACCCACAAATATTACATTCCACGTCCGCTGATTTCAAATTTTAATTTTTTTTACAATTTACCAGACTCGGCTACCCTAGGGACAAGCGTCATTGCCATGGTCATCGGGGGATGTGTTATTTAAAAACCAATTACGATATATTATTATATACCTGTAAACTATCTCTAAAGTAACAAAATTATAATTCTGTGGTTTCTCAATCTTTCAGCTCATTGCCTGTGCACTTTAATTTACGACATGACGCGCGACGGCAGCATGATACAAATTTCGTAACTTATTAATCCGATAATACACTATTATTTAATTTAAATTAAATTTTTTTTCTTCAAATACGAGAGACTAAGTGCATATTTCTATCTACTATATCCTATAATAAGCAATCGTGTACCTATACCCACGCATCAATCTCTTATCAAATCACTCGGAGAACATGAGAACTGTTAAAAACGGCGATTACAGTGAGGTTTAGAAAAATAAAAACAATTGTATGTAGGTACCAAAGAATGAAAAACGGAAACGTTAAGCTACATACGACTCCCTTTTTCTCGATCAATCTATAGTCTCACGTTGTAAAAAATGTTTTTTCGATTTCATGTTTCCGTAATATCAGATTTTACTTTGAAATTAAAATTTATAATTTCATATTTAATCATTGCACGATATTTTATAATATTATAGAGGTCAATTGGGTGTCTACACACTAGTTGTTCTATCTGGCCTATGCGTAACACAGACAAAACGCATTTACGAAAAATCATTTTTTTTTTTTGTTTTTGAATAGTCTTGGAGTAAAATCACCCAAAAATTACAAAAATTATAAATAACTAGCTGTATATTACCCGACGTTGTCCGGAGATAGATGAAAACGAGATAGGCAAACCATGCGTGGCAGATAATTACAAGTAACATTTTTTCTTATGTATGACCAATTACAAGCAGAAATAAACAAATGTGTGGTCATTATTTAATATTATTATTAGTGGGTATGCCACTCTAAAATAACTGGTTCAATATCTATAATTATCTACATCAACTTCCTTGAATCCTAATAATCAGTGGAATATTTTTTTAGTATGAAAACCTTAACCACACACTTTGCCTTTTATATAATTACAATATAACAACAGTTACTCAATTTTACATTTACATAGAATAGCTTTAATGGCCTAAATTACAAAATAAATTATAATACAGAAAATTATATTCAATCATGTTAACTATTTTTTTTTTAAATAATAAATAGTAAAAATTCTAAAATAGTTTACTAATAGTATATTATAATAAATATAATTAAATAAAAAATATATTACAAAAAATCTTTTATGTTCACTAAAATTGTGTATAAAAAATTAAGCATTACTCGCTTTGTTGTAAAATAATAAATGTACACAATGTACTAAGCTTACATTTATTATCAGAAATATTTCAGTCATATTTTAATAATATTTTATAAATTCAATTTTATTTTTTTATAAATATATATAAATTAATTATAATTATTAAAAAGTAACCATAAATAACAATAAACTATTACTCTAAATGGATACACACAAAATGCATAAATGTATTATGAAACATTTTTATACTACTTCAACTCTACACAATCAATACCAATAAGTTGGAGCTGGCACTCTATCTTCTTTGATATTCAATTCATCCATGACATCCATTTCAAATGTTTTCAATAATGGTGAAAAAGTTATTTTTTTTATATCGTCTGCTGTAGTATCTTTTTCAGATTCTAAAAATAAAACATACTAATATTAAAACAAAAATTGATGAAAAAAGTTGTACAAACAATTGATATTGACATAATATTCAACAGAAAAATAAAGATGGCTGATCATTTATACTTAAAATCAGGTTTAAAATGCTTCCTTTACTTTTACGTTATAATATGAACACTGATGACTCCAATGCATAGTAGTTGTTAATACACTTTTAAATTGTGTAAAAGTGATCGGGTAAGAAAATTTATGCGATTTTAAGATAGATATCAATAGGATTTAATATATCCATATCATATTTCTAGATACACAATTTGTGAGTGCCATCATTGATTATACTTTATGTTAATTAATTGGAAAGTCAGTATTCTAGTTCAAAACATAATGCAAATATTCTAGTGCAGTTTTTTTGAATTTAATATATAACTAATAGCCAGAACTAATGGAAGCCACTTTTTAACCATGGTCTAAAACAAAAAAATTCAAAAATGGCTTTTTTAGTTTTTTATTTATATGATGAAAAAAAAATTTTGAAATCGGTTGAATTTTTAATGATTGAAAGTAATTTGTTTTCAAAAATACAACATTATAATATAAAATTGTATGGCTTTGAGTTTTAACACTGATAACTAATGCTAATCCAATAAACAATAAAGAACATATGACTCGTTGGAATTGTGTGTAATACTAATTTTCATTTGTTTTAAAATATTGTTCAATACATCTACCATAAACTGTTTTGTACAAGTCAGTTTTAGAGGTCCATGATCTTTGCGAGTTGTAACAAAATTAGTGCTATTATTAGAAAAATTAATAAATGTGTGAGATATTGCCAGCAACATGTTAATTTCGTTACAAAGGTCATTTGCCTATAAAATTAACTTGTGCATAGTAGTTCATGGTGAATGTATTGAATAGTAAAACAAATATAACAAATAAAAAATATTACATGCAATTTCAATGAGTGATGTTCAATTATTACCTATTAGATTAGCACTAGTTATCAAAGTGTGAAAACTAAAAATTTTACAATTATTATGCTGAAATTTTAAAATGTAAATTGCTTTTATTTATTCAAATTTCAACAGATTTTAAAACTTTTAAAAATCAAAAAAAAAAATGTATATCATTTTTTTGAAATGTTTTATTTTAGACCATGGTAAAAGGGTCATGTATTCCATTTAAAAAAACTGCAATAGAATATATGCAATATATTTTGTATTGGAGCTACTGATTTTCCAATTAATTAACATACTGTTTAAACAGATAACTCATGCTATATGAATATTAGGTGACCAATAATTGCATTCATCCGCTACAGAGTGCTGCAATCCCATGCATTTTAGGTTTATATATAAGTATGTAATATGTCTAATGAACATATGTATGTATATATCATATGTAAAAACGTGTTTCATAATTAATGTTATTCAGAAATGATAGAAACAAAATATTTGAATAACATGGTTGCAGCACTCCGTAACGAGTGAATGCAATGACTAGTCACCAAATATTTGTATAGTATGAGCTATCTATCTATTATATAATCAATGGTGCTATTGCAGTACAACTTTAACATACAAATACTTTAATATTTAATAATATATACCTCTAAAATAAAATTATTAAATAGTGGTTGCTTAACATGTTTATAGATTTTTCATTCTACATCTACCCAACATAAAATACAGACCTTTATAAGTATTTGGTGTTTTGTAATCATAAGTTTGCTTTGCTAATGATGGAATTGGAATTATTTTTCCACTTCTGGAAGATACCCGTACTTTATCACCGTCCTCTGTAAATCTCCATTCAACAGTACAACCTTGCCTGAAAATAACAAAATATAAATTTAACCAATTATTTCAAATAGAGCAAAATACCTAATAATTTGATTATTTAAATGAGGTGTTTACTCACAAGTCTGATGGATCTACTAATAACACCTCACTAGTGACTAATAGTGGTTTTTCTTTCATTTGAACCATTGACAAGTGCCCTTTATGACGAGAAACTTCTTCTAATTCACAATTTAAACCATCAACAATCACCCAATTGCGTTCTTGAATCACTTGTCCAACGATTCCCTGTTTTCCCTTATCAGGTCCAACCAAAATTTCAACCTATACATAAAACATGCATACTCTGTATTCCCTTGATACTGTTAATAACTGTAATTATTTAAAACTTACCCTGTCTCCTTTGAAAATTGACCATTCTCTGATTGGTTCTAAAAATACTTTTGGCTTTAAATCACCAAAATTGTTTTGATTGCTAAATGCCATTGTCCAAGGCCTGTGGTCGGAAAAATAATATTTTTTCTTTTTAACCGTCCTTGGCAAGTAACGAGGATTGTTTTGTGGCGTTTTCCATACAACCTACGTACAATTTTTCATTAATGGAATTTCCTATTTATTTCCTTTTGCACTTACCTTTTCCATACTACGTTTGATGTACGAATCCGGTAAATTCGCATACTTCTTCGTCAATTCTCCTACTTTCTTAAAATCTCTTAGACAATCTGTTAACCTCATCGTGTAATATTGTAAAACAATACGAGTAATGCAACGTTTTGAGTGTTGTGACTTCCTGAGAAAGTGGTTCGTACTGTTCGTAACACGATTAGGGATGCCTAAATAATATCGATATTATCGATATATATTATAAATAATATCGATATTTATAATTCGATATATCATTCTTATCGAAATATTTATTTTGATAAATCATAAAAAACCGTTCTCCGTAAATAGTTTTTTTTTTTTAAATTGCCATCTTATATAAACATAGCATAATATATTATATAAATGCCAATTTCAAAGAAAAATAGAAAAAACCATAGACAATAATATATATAATATACGATAAGATAATATTAAAAGTTATATATAAGATAATTCCTTGGAAAAAACCAGCGTCATGGAATATTATATTAGGGCGGTAATCTATTTTTAAATTAATTTTAAAAACAGAAAAATGATAGACGGAAAACTTTTCGACTGCCGTTGTTTAACATTTGACTAATAACCTTGTCAAATAGTATTTATATTTTTTTAAATTGAAAATTTTTTGCGCTTTTAAATACCTAAAATGTCATTGAATTTAAATAAAGAGAAATTGTTGGTTTATTTTACTAAAACAGACCAATATAATTATGCAAGAAATCCAATAAATTATACAAGACACCTAATGGAGCTATTTATATTAATATTAATAACTTGAAGACACATTTGGCTACACAAGCAAAAGCACCAAAGATAAAGTTGTACTAGGGAAAATAACTTTCCAGACAGTTTTAATAGCGAACAAAAGAGCACACACAAATAATGAGGATGATCCTGAAGATATTGACACTTAAGTGTTAAAAAAACATAAAATACTTTTTTATGTAAATGACATCTATAGAAAGTGAGCATTTTTATTTGAGCATTAACTAGTAAAAAAATAGTTTAAACAGTTCTTCTTATGTATTACAATTTTTCAAATATTAAGTAAATTGTTTTTCTTTAAGTAGCTTAAAATCAAAAAAAAAAAAAAGAATACAAATAGTATTGTACATTATATTTGTAAAAATAATGTTCCATTTAAAACAGTGGAAAATGAAGGGTTTAAGAATATGATTAAGACAATATGTACATTGTATAAACTATCTAGTCGCAATGCAATCGAACAAAGAATTGATGATTTATATGATGTAATTGCTGAATTTTGAAAATTATTGTCCAAAATTCAATGTTGTAACTGTCAATGTATGGACTGAAACCATGCAAATGAAGAGATTTCTTAGTGTTACATTACATACAATTGTAGAAGCTTATCTGGAATCAAGTAATGTTTTAATTTATATTTTCCAGTATTCAGGTATTATTTAAGTATTTAATAAAATATTTAACAGTATTTAACGACATTTTAAATTAATTTTTAGAGACAATTGGTACTGTGAAATTATTTGAAAGTCACACAGCAGAATATATTGGAAAAACTTTGGTGGAAACTTTATCAAGCTGGAATTTGGAAAAAGAAAATATTGCAGTTGTGACAAATAGTGATGCTAATTTTAAAAAAGCAATAGTTAATGAATTTACTGCCAACAAACATGTTCCTTGTGTAGTCCATACTATAAAACCTAATGGTAAAAAAGGGAATAGAAAAAACACAAAAAATCAATGCCCAAACTAAAGTTAAAAGTGGAGGTGTCCCAGCAATTATGTACAAAATACGAAAAATAGTAAAGTTTATAAAAATAAGTTCTAAGGCAAGTAATTCCTTAAGAAAATGTCAAAAATTACAAGGTAAATAAAAATTTTATATTTTAAAAAAGTTTACTAATAAACATAAATATTTTGTTCAGGTACGATTGAAGGTAAATGCTTGAAACCAATTTTGGATTTTATTACAAGATGGAACAGTTCTTTTTATATGATTGAAAGGTTTTCAAGATTAGTTAGTTGTTTATCTCAAGTGCTTCTTGAATTTAATGATACTGATATATCAGAGATGGTATCTGTGAGTTAAACTGTATAAAAGAAATTTGTGCTTTATTAAGACCTTTTGAACAGTTAACCAGAGAACTTTCAACAGAAAAAACAGCCATATCAAGCAAAGTTATTCCATTAATATTACGTACAAAAAATCAATTAGTAAAGCAAGACCCTATTATTAGTATAGCAAAATATTTAAAAATAAAGCTGATTGAAGAATTAAATTTCAGGTGTAGATCTTATGAGCAAGTCCAATACTTCTCATTTGTACAATATTAGGCTCATGTTTTAAGAACACGCATTTCAATAATCCTATAGTAAATTCTAGAATACAAAAATATTAAAAATGATGAATATGATAATAATGAAATGATTAATACAACAGTACAAGATAAAACAGTGAACATTCCAAATAATCATAATCAATATAACTTATGGAGCCTTCATAAGACATTGGAACAAAAGTACTCAGATACAAGATTATCAATTAATAATTCAAGAGGTGAATTAAATCAATTTTTGTATAGAAATGTCATTAAATTAAAAGAAGATCCTTTGGTTGAATGGGAAAACATTAAGATAATATATTCTAAATTGTATAAGTTTGTAATGAAATATTTACTAATTCAGGGAACTTCTGTACCATCTGACTGTTTATTTAATAAAGCTGTAAAAACTGTTAATAAATCCAGAAACCGATTAACAGGTAAAAAATTGTCAATGCATCTGTTTTCGCAATTTATAGATCAATGGGCTTCAATATTATTAATTTATTATAAACTTATTGACTATTGTACGTTGCACCTGTATTATTCAATAGACTTTTTAATTAAATAAATTAACTATTATCACTAATCAGTCTATAGGTTATTCAATTGTCGATTATCAGATTATTTTAAATCTACGAATATTATTATTACCACAGAATAATAACACAGTTCTATAAGACCGTGCTAATTATTTTTAAATATTATCTATAGTCGTGGTAATAACAGACGTGGCACTGAAAACCATTTCTATATACTTGTTGATTAGACTTCCACGATAAGCTATTAAATCACTGATAACAAGCAACTTTTTTTGGCAACAACAATAATTTATACTTTTAAATTCTAGCAATAATAATAATTTTAATTATCATTTAAATAACTAAAGTAAACGGAGAATTCTTCCAGTTCACGGAAAAATAAACCTACAAACACCGATTGTTATCTCGCGTTACTGCAACTTAATTTTTACTCGTCGTTTTGAATTATTAACTTTTGGCTGTTTTTTTCTATAATCCCATGTACGATATTATGTATCCAATTCATTCGTAAAAACCATGAAACGTTTTTATCATGGTAAAAACGGTCTGAAATGAATAATACGTGTATACACATTTTATTTTACTAAAACAGTGTAATGCTTACATTTGTCTGTGAATGTCATTATTGGACGCTGAGAAACGATCTGACCGTCAGCTACAAAGATTTTAGTCATTTCAAGTATGTACAAGCAATTATTTTATCGATCTCACACAGTCGAAAACAATTATTTTAATTCCATATTTGTGTGTTTCCCATTTTAATCTGTTCTGTGGTATGTGTCGTTTATATTTAATATCTATGCAGATATAATGAGAAAAAAGAAACCGAAACTTCTACAGACAAGATCATCAAGAAAAACTATGTTGAAGCAATTGGATGTAATTGGTCGGTGTCTAATAAAAGGCCGTTAAAACTGAGAGATTCATTAAAATATTTTGAAGTGAGTAAGCTATAATATATTATGTCTTCTAAATAATTGATAATTTACTCCTTAATATTTAGACTGAACTAAACGATCATAATTTAATTGCCATTGAATGGATAAAAAAAGATAAAATTGCATTTATAGTTAGTAATGGATCAACTATATTTGTTACATTTGATCCTGCTACTTGTGATATAATTGAAATTGTTACGGATAAATTTTTACAATCAAAATTTCAATGTGAACAATTAATGAATGGTTTGTCATGCTCCATGACATTGTTAAACAATTTTAAAGCCAAATATATTCTTTTCCAGTATCTTATGCGAAACAAGTACTGTTATGCTCATTTTCTGATCACAAATTGGGCATTATACATTTTGGACGTTCATTTGATCGCACACTGAACAAATGGTCCTTTCTAGATCCAAAAGTTGGATTATCTGATTTCAGCAATTCTACTACAAATAGAAAGAATGAACGAAAGATTACATTTAATGTATCTGCATCAATGGTGGCCACGTGGTCCAAGTCATCATTGAATGAAGTTTATCCGTGGAACCCGTTGGTGAAAGAAGAACACAGAGCTAATGTTCATGTGTATAAAATCATTGGGTAATATATAAGAAATTAATGTAGACCTTATACAGTTATATCTTATACTTATAAGTTTTATTTGTATAAAGTCTATGGAAATAAAAATTAAAAATAAATACCAACCTTGTTACATAAAAATTATAATTACAAATTTTTATTTAGACCTCGATTAGAACTTTGTTGCTATTATCATACCAAACAAGATCCTCTAATTGTATCGTTTAGTAAAACAATATCAAATATTATTTTCATTTTAGAACAAAAGGTAAATTTTTTTTTTTTTTTTTTAATGCCAATATATATTTTTTTCAACAATGTTATATGTTTATCAGAATTGCAACGACCCTCGTATCGATTTTAGTACATTTGAAGTGACCAATACAAAATTACAACTAGTCAAGGTAATAACAATAAGTCCATTTGATTGGTGTTCTGCCACTATACTTAATGCCTGGTTAAACAAAGATGACACACGTTTATGTTTTTCATACAATGATTCCATACTGTTTATCCACGATTTCAAATTATCTATCACGTGTTCAGTAAAAACTGCTTTTGTAAGTAGAATACTTTTATTTTTCTAATACTACTATTAAAATATTCATGATATAAAAAAAGATAATATATAAAGTACCATTGAAAAGACGACTTTTAACATTCATTAATATAAATAATTTATAATTTTATAGTAAGTTTTTTAAATTATGTCAACTATATTTTATTGTGTGTTCATACATTAATTATATATTAGATAAATTTGCATATGTCAGTTATTATGAACATTGTTTACTAACATCTTTGAAACATCTAATATAATAAATAATATTTTATTATTGGTTATTTTTGAAATCTATTTTTCATTATTCAATACAACTTTACGATTAATATATAATCAAATCTCTCTTTTTATAATGACAAATTATAAAATAACTTGAATTAAAAAATTATAATCATATAACCTAACAGTTTATGAAACAGCAAAATCTTAAATATGTATCTAAAACAATGTTAATATTAAACACATTATGTCAACCTAAGTGACATAATATGGGTGTGACTCTTAAGAATTCAATTTTTTAATAAATATAGAATACAAAGTGTTTGTTACTAAGACTAATGTATTTGAAATTAACTAGCCTGTGGAGTATTTGGATTGGCATCCAGATGGTAATGTCATCGCTGTGTCAGATAGCAATGGTAGAATACAATGTTACGATTCATGCTTGTCGTGCATTCGTCTACAACCGTTGACAGAAGAAACAAGTCCGTCAGCTTGGTTAGATGTTCAATCCAAAGTTGGAAACAAAAAACTTTTTTCTATGAAATGGATGCCAAATGAAATGACAAAACATCCTGTGAACCAGTCTAATGCCATTCTTCATGTTATATTTGAAAAGTATAAATATTTTTTAAATGTTTAGTACTTTTGTTTATGATACTATACATTTAGGGGCCCTGTGATTGCCATTAAAGTACTTGGTATTGGAAAGTTGTGTGTTAATCAATTGGTTTTAATGTATTTAAATGAAAACAATGTCGATCATGCACTAAACTTTCTACTGGGATTAGATTGGCATTCTGATGGACCACTATGTTTAACAACCTTGCAACAAATTACAAATTATTTGTTTCGATTGTCATTTACTCCTGTAAGAGAAGGTAATATAATAAATAACTGATAACTTTTAAGTAACCATTTATCTAAGTTTTTACTGAAATTAGATATGAAAAAAATTAATCGCAGGGTTTTATAATAATTGTATATTTTATTACAACAGTGCAACTACAATCTGCAATCGGTAGTTTCTACCAACCTCTTATACCATTAAATGAAGATGTCAAACATGAATACTTTGAACCTGTTCGGAATATTGCACGGCGTTTTTTTCATCATTTAGTGAGGTGCTTATATATAAGATGTATTAATTACAGTTCTTGTTAAAAATAATTTTCCAACAAATTGTTGATTACAGGTATGAACTTTATGAAAAAGCATACAGTTTAGCCATTGATTTGAATGACAGAGATTTGTTTATGGATCTATATTGGGCAACAAAATCAGGGATTGGCACTAGAGCTATGGCAACCATGGCATTGGAGAAAGCAAATCAAATTGTGTCATCAGAATCAGATGATTCACATACTAGTCAGTCATCTGATTGTGATTGCACAGATTGTCATTCAAATTCCCCATCAAGCTCATTAAGGCCACCGTTGCCAAATGTACCAATTACAACTTCTCCGTCATTGTTCATTCCATCAATTTCAAACAGATCCCTGAATAACGTTACAACTATCAGTGTACCAGTATGTGATTGTCTTAAACAAAACAGTCACTTTTAATTTACTCTATTTAACTTAAATTTTTTTTTCTAGTATACAAGTTCTCATGTTGAACACGTTCACACAAAAAATATAGAGCTACCGACAACTTCATTGGATAGTGTGCCACACTTAAAATATCCTTTTGAACAGCAATTACTCTCACAAAATACTCGTTTAGGTTTGTATTAAATATTCACCAAATTATTTAAATCATTTATATTTTGTTCTAATTGGATGCTTTTTTTTTTTTAATATTATGCATATAATAATTTAGAAAACAATAATGAACAAAGTCAAATTTCAACTAAACCGCCAACTGATAAAACTATTAAAGTTGTCCATTTTGGTATTGTATGATCTTTTTCATCAAAAAAATTATATTTAATGAATAGTTAACACAAATGTATTATTAGTATTAGTATAAATCATTAAGACTGCCTAAATTTACGTCGTTGAGTTATGGATTAATTTTAAATTGGTCATAACCAGACTCGGATTTATATGTAAATATATACTTGTTTATTACGCAAAGTTTAATAACTTAGCCAATGCCGTCTAATTAATTAAAATATATTTATGACTAAGAAATAGATTACCTAAATACTCATTATGGTGGTTTGGTATTTATTTTATGAAATATATAATATACCTTAAGGCTTTAATTTTGTTTTTCTTGCCAATAATACCAAAATAATGCCATATTATATACTATTGTTAAAATATATATATATTTTTTTATATTATATTATTGTTAAAAATATTTATGTAATAGTTATTATATATTACTATCGTTACACTGTTTATATGCTAACAAAAAAAAAAAAAAAAAAAAATGTTTAATAATATGTTGTTATACAGTTTATTTAAATAACTCAAACATCATTTTTACACCAAATTTAGTTTTAAAAATTATTTTTGTACCAGTATTATGACTTTTTTACTTCTGTGGATAATGTGTATTTTATTATTTATTTTTATATTTTTATTAGTTATAAATATTTTTTTATTTAAACATTTAAAAATAATTTTATTTGGTTCTTATTTGTCACCATTTACGTTAAATTATACAATTCCATTCCAATCTTTAGACCACATATTGTATATCAATGTAATCAAAGTTCACAAATCATTTTAAATTACTTGAAATGCTAATTTTAGATACTTAATTATCAGTATTTCCTGGGATATTCAGTTTTTGGAATTTTAACCATTACCACATAAATATTAGTCATTGTGGAGACTTACAAATTTTTTCCCATTTGAGAGCAAATGAGTAATGAAAAAGTAATGGAAGTTTGTTCACAGATACGAGCATTTACCATATTTAAAAAAAAAAAACAATATTTAAAATTTTACAAATCATATAATATTAATTACAACAATAATATTTAGGTACCTAGGTACTACATAATGTTACAGATTTAACAATAAAAATAAGTATTTCACTAACTCACTTTTTTTTTTTTGTTCCGCCCATTTCTTCCAGTTGATTTTTCAACATTTTCAGTTCGTTGTCTGGTATATATCTGAGTATTTCATGTTCGTCTGTATGCTTGTGAATTGATGCCTTAACGCCTGCAGGCAGTGAGTCTTCTATAACTTCGATCAGTAAGGAAAGCTTAGTACTGGGGACGTCGACCACCTACAAAAAAAGATAATGCTTAATAAAAAAAAAATTTTAATTCACTACATTTCTCATTTATACTTGTATATTGCGTTCATAAACACTTAACGTGTATTGGGCTTGTAAGTTTTCACTATTGGGCGCAAATCGTTTGACATTTATTGTTTGTGGAGGTAATGCCCATCTGAAATAAAATTATAAATGGTATTAAATTGTAACAACTTCATAAAATTAATCAAACTAGTAATTACCCATCAGATACTTCAAGATCCATATTTTTGGCATAAGTATGCACAAGTTTTTGAAACGATTCTAATATAGCAAAGTCGTAACCTTTTATTTGAATATTTACTTCCCCATATTCAGGAATGTCTGGCTTTAACGTGTCCAGATATTCAGGTTCATAAATACTACTATAACGAACAATTGGCACACAGGTCTTAACTGATTTAAAAGATTGTAATCTAGCCATTTTGAAACATTGTCGTGCCTATAAAAATTGAAAATACCACAAAATTATAATTTCAACAAGTTTTTGATAGATAAACAATATTTGACACAAAAATCTATACAATGCATCCTAATATCAATGATACCTATCGTTTTATCATTAACTTAAATTATTTGTTATTTAAAATTAATATATACCATAATACTGTTTTAATACGCTTAATGTTCTATACATTTAATTTTACAATTCCATGTTAATAATGTTACTTTATTTTTTGGTAAATTAATGATATTTAAATATTGATGAGTCTAGTACCACAGAATAGATTAGTACTTTACTCTAGTTTAACCTAATCAATTAACAGACAATTATTATAAGTCAGTGTGTATACGTACTAAATACTTTGTCGCAAACATATTGATCCTTTTGAAAAGATAAAAATATCAACAGGAAAATAAACCTATTTGTACGTGACGAAAAAATGAATTTCACAATAAATATATAATTACAATTTTCTGTTACAGTGTTCGGTTTATCGATTTTTGCTTAAAGACCGGCATGCCAAACGGCTATCTCAATTTCGGAATACAAATTATTAGTGATGGGTATAATCGAGATATCTGGATTATGAAAATAATCGAGATATCTCGATTATAAAAATTATATCGATTATATAATCCAGATATTTCGATTATGAAAATAATCTCGATTATATTATAATCGAATGGTTATATTCGAATGATTTATTATAATCGAATGTTTCTTTCTAATGATATCTCGTTTATTTTAAAAACAATGAATTCTTGATCTCAAAATAGTCAAAATGTTAATAATCGAATATAAATTATTTGGAATGAATGAATGATGTCCATGAAACGAAGGAATTTAACTATTATAAACTATAATAAAATTATTATTAAACTGTTGTTGACTTCGAGTCTATATTTTCGAAACGATTTATTTAAAAATTTAGTTTTTAACGATTGTCTTAATAACTAATTCGATAATTTTCATTACTAAATATTATTCGATATTTCGTTCAAAACATTTTGATTTTTTGATCGAGTGATATCTCGATTATTAATATTTCATTTGCAATTTTCGAATGATATCTCGATTATGAAAATGTCTCGATTATTAAAATTATTCAATTATACCCATCACCACAAATTATTAAGTAATACCAGGATTTAAGAGACAAATCATGATTATTTTATAATATAATTATTTCACGGAATGATAAGAAAATTTGAAACTGATAAGTAATATCACAGAATCATGATTAAAGATATACTGGTTGTGGAATGATCTAATCTAAATTTCTAATGTACAAATTGTTTATTTGTTTGTCACCTTTTGGCTGTTAGAACAGTAAAAATGCTTCGATATTTTACTTCAGCATTTTTTCTGGTTTGGAAAGTGAATCTAAAGTCTTACAGTTGGTACTTTAGGGGATCAAAAGTCAAAAGCTTTGATGTAATTCATAAAAAATAACTGTAGATGCATGACATTTTTATCTTTATTTATATTAGGATTTTAGGTACACCATACAATTTTCAAAATAAATCATTCTTTTTGAGTAATTTATAGGCATAAGAAATGTTTAATTATTATTTTTTAATTATTGCTAATAAAACATATTTCATTTTGTTAAAAAAATTGAAATTTAAATAAAAAATTTAATACAATGATTAATGTTTTGACATTTGTCAAAATCACAAAGATTTGCAAATCAATTTGAGTTGAAAATTCATAAAAAATCAACTTTTTGCTTACCTACCTTTTTTTCTGTTCTAATTATTTGAACAGATAGATACTTTGGAAATTATTAACTTTGAATATATTTAAGTCTTTTATAAATATGGAATATAGAATAGAAGATTAAATGTGTGTACAGTTTGAATCGATCACCAATGTTAATGGTGATAAGTTATAATGTTAACTTTGAAGTTTAAACTATTGTAGAATAAATATTAAAGATCTTTTTTATAGATCTAAAAAATACACCAGCAGCTGTGGCTATAAGCACCATACAACAATGTTAGAACCTATACTCATTAAAAATTAAATTTCATATGAGTTTTAAGCAAGTTTATTTTTTAAATTTTGTATTATATTTTATGTTATAAAATTTATACAATTAAACAACTATTCAATTCATTTAAAAACCTCAAAATATTAATGTTGGATTGGATGGTTCAATCGGCAGTCTCAGTGCTTGTTCAGTTTAATGAGAGTTCTTTTTACCTTGTCTCAATGGCATTTGACAATGATATGTTTGATGTGGGATTGAACATTTAAAAAATTATTTAATGATGAAAGGCACATTTAAAACCAAACGACTATTTTAACAGTTATATATAAACAGTGGCATATACACAACTTTTATACAGGGGGAAAGGGATCAGTTGCAAACAAATTATCATGGAGACATGAAAGAAATGTTTTTAAACCTATGTGCCTGCACATTAAAAATAATAAAAGACATATTGTGAGGGAAAATCTGCCCCCTCGCTTTTTCCTAATAATATTCCTTCTATATATCCCTGAAAACAAATTTGTTTGGCAAATTCAAATTTTAGACAATATTATTGTTATTCTTTCTAAATAATAGACTTCACAGATTATTGAATATATTTTTCCATACTAACAACTCACAATTATATATTCATATTGTAAAGTAAAATGATTTTTTAAAGTCGCAATAAGCAATTCACTCACAATTCTGAGTTACTTAACAAATCTATACATTTGATCAGAAAACTGTATTGTCTGTATATGAACAGTTTACATTTGCATTTCACTGAGTCTTGAACTCTTGAACATTATAACAAAAATTATACTTATAAAATGAGTGTATTTATCATCAAATAATTTTTTGTTAACTTAGCTTTTAATAATAATAATAATAATTACTTCTAGTATACACATTAATTATTCCAAAAAGATTACATACATAATAAAAATATAAATTGTTTTTTTAATTAAATCGCACAACAAAATGCATTTTGAATTCTACTATATAAAAAAACTATATATTATAATCCAATTGCCTATAAACTAATAACATTTTATAGAATTATGAGATAAATAAAAGTCTTTATAAAAAAATTATTTTTCAACAAGCCTACACAAAACAGAACATAAGGAATCACGGAAATTCATAATTTCGTCAAAAGATTGATAATTAGTTTCATAATGTCCGTATGTCTCCATTAGAAAATCTATAAAACTCCTTATTGCATTCCTCAACGATAATAAGGTTTCCCAATCACTGAAAAAAAAAAATTATTATTTTTTTTTTATTACAAAATATACTTTGGAACAGGATCACACTTCAATCAAAAAACAAATATGTATAAGAGAAGAAAAACAATGAACTGCAGAAATTCTACAATAGACCAAACATTCTATCATTATCAAAAATAAACGGTAGAGTAGTTTGAACTTTTAAACAGTGGACAGTCGATTAATAAAAAAATTACTGGTTGAAAAATAAACATAACAGGCTCATAGGAAGACCCAAGATTCAGTCGATAATTGCCCATGAACTAATAACAATAGACCAAAATATAACCTATAAGTTAACTTATAATAAAGCAAGGTAAAGAAATCTGTTGAAAGCAGGATGGTTTTTAAATTACTAATAAGCTAAAAAGATTTTTAAAAAAATTGAAACTTTTAGCACAACTTAACACATTAATTGTGTACCTGACACCTATTGGTGTCATGAGGATCATTTAGCAATGTATTTGACATCCTATATTTAAAGTAAATGGTTTATTATTCCCTACGTGTGGTTGAATGTTATTATTTTTTATCACAATTAAACACATGTTTTGAAATATACATTCATGTGCTGTTTGAATGTATGACCATAAAAGAGCAGTTTCTTTATATTATTTTTATATTTTTTACAAATGCATCGGGTGAGAACTGTAAAGACTTACACAGTCAATATTTTAACATATCTATGTTCAAAAATAAAATGATTTTGATTGACATTGATTTAAAGTAATTATTTAAAATTATCTGTGAAAAAAATAAATATTTTAGAGTATTTTTCTTCATATAAAATTTTTCTTAGTATTTATGAAAAACAAATTTAATCAAATGTTACACATATTATCAACAAAAAAACACCAAAACTAAAAAAACGTCACTAAAACTTAAAATGCTTAAAATATGAATTATAAAATTCTATATTTGAAATCTTTGATGCACAAATCAAATGTAAAGCTATCTCGCTTATTTTTATCTTATAATTATTATTAGCAAATGTTATAGAATTCATACCAATATGTCATATACCTAACCGAGCTTGTATTACATTTTGATCTAGAAAGGTATAGTTTAATTTCATTATATTATAGTACATGAAATATTTTAAAACAATTATATAATTATTATCTTGAATTTATATAACAAAAGCACTCACCCTTTAGAACAAGAAATATTAACACGCTTTCCATTTTGTATGTATATCAAACAATTATTGTGTCCATCCTGAGGAAAAAATGTATTTGAAATGTAAAATAAATAATTAATAATTATGTATGCAAAACTAAACTAATAATAAACTTACATGCTTAAATGATGCTTGACCATTAAAAAATAATACAGCTAATATTGGAGGAACATATGAGGATTTATTAAGCATTACAACATCGTGGTCAAGAGATCTACCTTCTCTGAAGTATGTTAATAACTCATTTTCTTTATCTTTATTATAATTTACACTTTCTGAATGCTGTATCACTTTTATTCCAGCACTAAGTTAATAAATAAAAATTAAAACAATAATTTTAATCAACTTAATAAGTTTATAAGTTTCATAAATTTCATACTCATTAATAAATGTATAATCTAAACGTCCATTTCGTCGCATAAATGATCTTCTGAAAACTAAATTTCCAAATCCAGAAATTAATACAGCTGGTATAAGTTGATCTAATGATTTTTCAGAGTTTAAGTTAAAATTCATGTCTTTATCTTCAATAAGCATACTATTATGCAAATGTTGAGAAAATAATTTTTTCAATTCTGTAAAAAAATTTAAATAACACTATGTATCAGACACACAACATAATGTTGAACACTTTTTAATGCATTTTCTTTAAAAATATAAAAATAATTAGTAATAAAATAAATAAATTATATACTAACTGTTTATAAGTATAAGATTATTATTTGATAATGAAGTATTACTGTTATTGTCATAACCGTTTTGTGTCCTATTCCACTCAGAAAATATTTTTGCCACTGCCAGGTGATCACTACATGATGAATAGTTCTTTTTTATTATTCGTGAATCAGCTGCAGTAGTTTCTCTAAATATGTTCACATTGCATGATAAGTAGGTTATGATTGTTAGTGTAGAGTCTAGACATCTAAAATAAATTATTATTATTATTATTATTAATCGTAATATAAATGTATCAAAATAACCAAATTAACATAGAATTTAACTTAACAAAAAATAGCTGCTTACTTTAAAAATACAGAATTAACTAAAGCTTTTGAAAGACATGGATCAAATGGGAATGCAGCTATTCGTTTCCCTAATGCTGTTAGTTTCTCTTCTCTGTCTAATGCCCCAAGAAGTTGTAATTTTGAAACCGCGATATCTATAGTTTCTACACTAGGTGAATTCAAAAGCTTGGACAATACAACCCTCGCTTTATCCTGGCTATGTATCTAGATGATATTAATAATTATTTGACATTTGGCATACTATAATACAGTTTAAGTAAAGTACCTGTCTATGTATGTGTATATAATTACCTTAAGGTTAATAATAATATGTTCAAGAGGAGTTAATTGAATTTCTGGTATAGGATACTTTGAGCATTTATTAAACCGATCCAATGTGTATAAATGATAACATTCTCCGGGCTGAGTTCTTCCTGCACGACCTCTTCTTTGTTTCGCATTAGCCTGAGAGACCCAACAACGATCTAATAGTTTAATACCTTTCTCTGCATTCCAACTATAAAATTATTAACATAAACATTTTAAAGCGTTATAAACTACAACGAACATTGTTTGAATAATTAAGATACTATTTATTATTTGAAGTACATCCAAGTATTTTATAATTATATATAAATAAAATCAAATAACTATATACATAGTTGGTTAATTTAACAGGTAGTGATTTTATGTAATACATTTTAATAATATTTGCAAATCTTAAAAATTCACTACCATATTTATCAATTAAAAAATGTAAATATTATAAATGGCCAATAAGAAAAAAAATTAAAACTACAATAATCTAAACCAGTAGTTCCCAAAACAAAATTTTGATTAGTAGAAAAAAAATAGATACATTATACTTATTGATAAGTGTAAAAAGAAAATATATTATTAGGTTAAGTGGTATGTGAAAAATTTCAAAATGTGTGATACATGGATATAAAAAGATTGAAAACCCCTGATCTTAACTATACATTTTTCATACAACCATAACAATTAACTAAATCAGATAATTTAATCATTTACTAATTAAAAGTAATAATAATTAAAAACCTTACCTAGATATATTTTGCATACCAGTGTCAATTACATATACAACATCATTAATTGTGATACTGGTTTCAGCAATATTTGTAGCCAGTACAACTTTTCGCTTTCCATTACTTGCAGGTTTCATGATTTCTATTTGTTTTTCAGGAGTCAATTTAGAATGGGCAAACATTATATCGAAATGATGAAGTTCTTTTTGTAGTAGTTTATTCACCTTTAATTCAAACAAAAATTTAATAAGATAAAGTGTTCAAATAATTAAACATGAAAAGTAATGTTATAGTACGTCAATTATGTCTTGCCAACCAGACACAAAACATAATATAGCTCCAGGTGATTTATTTCTATGTATCCATTTTATTACGTTTGCCACTAGTTGTGGATTCCAATAAGGTTTACCATTTTCTTCGACAGTTGTATCATATATACCCCATTCCCTAGCCAATTGATTCTGAAATAAAACATTAAATAATAAATATTAACCTCAACATCAAAATACCAAACCTGTTGGTGTTTAAAATGTACCGATAAGAATTGAGTTTTTACAGGATGTGTGAAACCTGGTATTTCAATAGTTGAAGCTAAGTGGCCATAATAGTTCTGGAAATGTTCAGCATTTAGTGTTGCACTCATTATAATCAATTTTAATTTGTCATTTAACTGCAATGCATTCTTTGTAAGCATCAGCAATATTTCTGTGTTTATATCCTGTTCATGGGCTTCATCAATAATAACATGTGAAAATGTTTTAAGTCCAGGGTCTGCTTGTAATTTCTGAAGCAGTATGCCGCTAGATACAAATACTATAGTGCCCGGTTTTCTAGGCAATATTTGTTTCAACCGCACTTGAAAACCAACCACATTGCCTAACTAGAGAATCAATTAAAGCTCTTAATATATATATTAGTTAAATTTTTTTTTAATTTATACTTCTTCTGAACGTTCCTCGGCAACTCGATTAGCAAGTGTTAGTGCACTTATTCGTCTTGGCTGAGTAATATATATATTGCATTCACTTCCTTTTTTTTCTTGACTCCATTTTTTCATAATGAAATTAGGCACTCTAGTACTTTTACCACAACCTGGTTCTCCTTTTATAATAGTAACTCGATTATTCTCAACCATTTTAAGTATGTCTAATCTAAAATTTAAATAATATAAATATAGTGTAAATTATGTTGTAAACAGTCTTGTTATTAAACTTACTCATAGTCGTCTATAGGTAATTTAACTAATCCTGACAATGTTTGAGTAGAATTTTTATAGAGGTATTTGTTTCGATTTGTAAAGTCAAAATGTGAAAATGAAGGTACTACAAAATTTAATTCATCTAAAACTAAATCATATTATTGCATTATTTAACTAGGCAAATTTAATTAATTACTATGATTTACCTTCATCAGTTTGGTCATCTTCAATTAATACTGGTTTTCCTTTATTTATTAATGGTTTAATTTCCTATAATAAATAAGTACATTCTTTAATATGTTTTAAACAACCAAAATATTTAGATATTTAATTGATTATAATTTTCAATTAAACTTTGAACTTAAAATGTGACTAACCTGATTATATTTTTGTATTAAACTTGAAATTAGTTTGACATTTTGATCGCTCAAATCTATTGAAGCAATTGGTGACGATGCTACATCTATACGTTGTTTTTTCGATACTATTAGTGGCTTTCCTGAATGATCAAGTTTTTCCATATCCTAAAAATATATA
This sequence comes from Pentalonia nigronervosa, assembly GCA_014851325.1. Taxonomy (NCBI): domain Eukaryota; kingdom Metazoa; phylum Arthropoda; class Insecta; order Hemiptera; family Aphididae; genus Pentalonia; species Pentalonia nigronervosa. The sequence goes on along the minus strand of JACXSJ010001703.1, from coordinate 15,328 downwards.
AGTATTTATTGTTTAATGATTAAAATCTTAATCATAATTTAAATTATAGTTACATTTTAATATTTAATTTAAATTATAAAATATCATACTATTTAATATTCTAAAACTAGTATAAACAAATCAAAAATTAAAAAAAAATATCAGCTTAAGAATAATTATAGTTTTTAGTGGAAAAGGTAATTCTTAAGAGTTAAGTGGATAGAATATTTTTTATAAAATAAATGTTAAAAATAAGTATTCATATTTTAATTATTAAATTAAATGTTCAACATAAAATTACTAAAAAAAAATTAATAATCATAATTATCGTACGTACTTGTAACCATTGAATAGCATTTAAAGACACCATTTCTCCAGCTTTGGCTTTGGTAGTAGCCACACTTGAAAAAACAATGGAGTTGGGCCATTGGACACTTAATTTGCAGGTCCATTGATTTTTTTTGTTTCTATTGAAACCAAAATGACAGCCCGTCTTTATATTCTGTGTTCGTTCAACTTGGTTATAAAAGTTTGAAATAATATTACGCGGCGATGCAAATTTTCTTTTCAATCTAGTTATATCTAAATGAAAAAAAAGCATTTGGTTATTTTGGTACTTTAATCAGCTTTTTTCACTGATGTTTCTTTATTACATACATATTACTATCAGAAATAAAAAACTATTCTCCATTCTTATAGTTTTAAATGTTAACAAATAAAATATTTATTACAAGATATAAAACCTTACCTTCTTCAGAAATTTTATATTCTGATTGTGGTCGAACAGTTGAGAATTGTGGATATATTAATTTTAAATGACTTCTGAAAATAATTAATATAAATTCATAATATTTCAAAGCAATTATATTATAACTGGTAATAAATTAAAAAATTAGTAAGATTCAAATACTGATTGTTAGGACAATAGCACAACATTGTGCAAATATTGTACTCACTGGGTTGTAGGAAAACGTGATATTACATTTTGTAATCTGATGAAAGACTTGATGCTAAACATTTTAATATTTTAAAAACTTAACATTCTAAAATTTAAGTCCATCAAATACCTAGTAAATTATTGATTAACTATTTATTACTTCATAATAAATCTAAAGCATTAACTCAAAATCATGTAAAATGTTAAAATTTAATATTTACATCGTGAAAACCGGAACTTTTTGATACACATGTGCAAATGACTGATAATATGATAAAAAATATAATAAAAAATATGATAAGCGATATCAATCGATGACAAGAAATTAATTTAAATAATTTGATAAATTTACGAGTGTTTCAAACACAACTAATTTGTTAATTGTTATAACCTATTTATATTTTTATATTTTCAGTTCGAGACGTCCAAATAGGAATGTCTTTAATTTTGTAGACGATTCGCTATTTGTTTTTTACCGATGGCTAAAAGTCCCGTCGTAACAGGAATTTCCCCGAAAGAAGGGCCACCTGGTACAAGGGTGACGATTAGAGGGGAACATTTGGGCACCAATCCTAACGATCTTTCGAGTAATTATGTCAGTTAATCTTATAAAAAAAATTCAACAATTTTACCGAGCTTACAGGTTTAAAAATATGTGACTGTGAATGTATGCTTTCGGCCGAATGGAAATCGCCTAATAAGATCATTGCACGATCTGGACCGGGAAAAGGACGCGGAGATATAATTCTAGTTACTAAATCTGGTGGTGTTGGTACAAGTACTGTACAGTTTCGTGGTTATCATGAGACAATTGGCCCTCTAAAAGAGAGCGCAGTATGGGTAGAAGAAGCGCCACTCAACTGGGGCAGGCAAAACAGTTCGGTCACCATATTTCAATTAGACGATCCTCTGGGCCTATCTGTTGAAGGAGATGAGTATGTACATATTTAATTATAAATATTTATTAAATTATAATTTATTAACTATTTCAATCAGACAAAAATATATTATTTTGATTACTTAATAAGGAAATTTCCTGAAAATGAACTAACTGAATTATTTCCGGATGGTTCTGGTGATTTATTATCTGAAAACTTTGAACCTGCCTGGTTCTTACTTGAACACCACCATGGTACATCTTTTGATGATTTAAGAGTAGGATTATCATATTTAAAGAGAAAGGTAGATTCACAAAACGAAGGGCAATTGTCTTTTTTGAAAGTAAGTGATGCATGAAAAATTAAATGTATAGTTTATTTTAATTATATTATATAGGACAATGTTGGATCAGTTATGGAACAACTAGACACTCTTTTTACATTAAAACAAAATTATGAAGCCGATTTTGAAAGAAATAATGAAACTCTCTTTAGAGTTGAAGAAGCAATTAACCGTAAATGTTGAATAGTTAAATAATAAATGTTTTGTTATTTAACCTAAACATTCTTGAAAATATCATTTTAGAATCTTTAAAGGAGGCAACACACTTATTTCATGGTGTTTTAACAAGAAGAGAAAAAGCTGAAGCTACTAGAAATGCATTAGCTGTTATGACTAGATATAAATTTTTATTCCAATTACCAATCAACATTGATCGTAATATTAAAAACGAAGATGTAGATGTAATTATTAATGATTACGCAAGGGCTTTAAATTTGTTTGGTAAAACTGAAGTTACGGTTAGTATAATAATTAACATACTATATTTTTGTTATAAAAATATTGATATATGATTTATTTATTTCAACAAAAGGTTTTCAAGAAAATATTAGAAGAAGTTGAAACTAAAATAATGAATATACGAATTAACTTGAAGTCAAAGCTTTATCAAATGCCCACAACACTTAAACAGCAAAAGAAAATAATTAGGTAATTTATAATTACCTAAATGCATATTGATGATGCATAAGATGTGAAACCACATATCCATAAATAAGTTATTTTTTTAGAATAACAAAATGATTTTTGTGATATGAAACAATAATAATTATTAAATTTAAATAATAATATTTTTTAAAAAACTATTATTTTTTTAGAACATTTTTTTTCCTAAATACTCTAACATTTAAGGATATATAATTGTTCATATTATATTTTATTATTATTTATTATACAAGACTAAAAATTTGAAAGAGTATAGGTTTTATTTATATTTAGTTTTTATAGGTTTAGAAATAATTCCATGATTATTAAAAGTTTATGAAATTTTAAATTTACCTTTGCAGAAATTTAGTTGCCCTGAATGACAATGGTGATCCAGGTTGGGAAGCAATTATTCATATGAAACAGTTTCTAATAGATAAAATAAAAGGTAGTTATCAACAATTTATAACTGAAGAACAAGCAAATGAAACACCTAGTAAGTCATTCATACTTTGAATTTGAAACATAAATTTGACGCATATGCACATTTTAGATAAAAATAATAGACATCCACACAATAAACATAAAAGAAATATTAGTTTGTCACAGCAAATCGAACCCCAAGTATGTTATATCACATTTTATTATCTCATTGAACCATGTTAATAAATGTTAAATCGTTTTTTTTTTTTTGCAGAACATTGAGCCTAAAAAAGTATTATGCATTGATGAAATAGCTACTGTTATATCGGATTACTTTCCAGATTTGTGGAAACTTGGACAAAATTACTTTGTTGGTGACTTAGCAGTAAAACCAGATTGCAGCCATGAAATGGATTTCAAAGTATTTTCTACTAATATTTTCAAAAATATGTTAAATGCATAACATAATTTTTTAATTTTTAGGAAATGATATTAGACATAATTGTGACTGTGTCTGATATATATAGAACAATAATGTTACCTACTACTACAACTAGTTCATTTTCTTCTGTGCCTATCATATGGTTGCCACATTGTTTAAAACAAATTCGATCGGTATTTACAGTATTAATGGCTTTGGATCTTCCCAACGAAGCTTTAAATAAAATTTCCAGTGTTATATTTGATTTAAGGTAATTTTTACTTTTTTATTACTTTTAAAACCCAGTCGAATTTTATTAAAATGTACTTTATTGTCTTAATTAGGTTACATTGCTTAAATATTTTATTTAAACAAGCATCAGAACAAATTATACAGTTGAAAACTACTGAGACGTGGAAATTGGATTATCATTCAAAACAAGGAACTATATCACAATTGGTGATTTTAATTTTCAATAATATTGAATAAAGTAAATTCTATATTTATAATTATTTTATTTTTAGCCAAATGATTTCTACAAAATTATAATGGAAGCAATGAATTTAGCCAAAGAATATGTAATCCGTGATGAGCGTAGAGAAACTGCACTTGTTGATAATGAAACTGCGAAAAACGAATTACAACTACTGGTTCACAAATGTTTTTGGAACTTTTCACAGGTACCAAATTATATGTTAAAAAATCATCTTTTAGATTGAATAAATCATTTTAATAATAAAGGTATTAGAACAAGTGGGTTTAAACGCAGATACCAATTGTTCGTCTACCACAGTCATGTCCTTGAGTGGATCTTCAGTTACAGGGTTTAAATTACATAATGATCTGGTGAGTTTTATTTTTAAAAATGTTAAAGTATTATAATATTTTTGTTTAGGCATATAAGCAATGTATAAAATATTACAGTAAAATCTCGAATAAGTATTAAAAGTCAAAGGAATAAGAGTTTTCTTCAATTTATCAAGGTTTTATTTAAAAAATCAAACAATTTAAAAAAAAATTTAGTTTATTGATTTATTAGATGTTAAACATAATTAAATTTAATAACACATTTTGGTTATTTTATGTATAATAATATTACACATTTATGTATCATAAAAATGTGCAAGGTAAATATTAATAATTACAAAAATAAAATTTATCATTTTACTTTGTGTGAGATTTTTTCCCGCAATTTATTGTCAAAAGTATTTTTGATTAAATTTAGGGCAGAGAACACTTTCTTGTAAACATCACTTGATTGTTCATTAAACGTTCTTAACAATATGTGCATACATTTCATGATACATGAGATTCTGACTCAGAAGAGTTTTAGTCATATGTCTAAAGTGTCATAAACGAAATCAGTTATGTTATTGTCTATCAGAATACTAGTAATGGTTATGTCGACAACATTTCTGAATGGTGATCCCAAAGTAAATTGTTATTGAAGCCCATTCCTCATCAGTATTAGTGTTTTTTATGGTAGGTTCTGATATATCATCTTTTTCAGTTCCACAATAAAATCCACATAGTCTAAAGCATTTAACTGTTCGTGATTGTTGTCGTAATCACTTGTCACATATTTCTTTACATAGCATTACTACATTCATTGCTGACACTCTTTTGCAACCAATCAATCTCAAATGACAACAAACTAAATGAAACAAAAAGCACAATAGTGATAAATTGATTGAGTCAATATGCAATGTAAACATAACAAATTTTGTGCAGCTAAAACGTTTACAGATACATATATTTGAATAGAATGCATAAGGGAACCATTAAAAAAGTTCAAGTTATCTATAATTTTTTTTAATTTATAGTGGTTTTTGGGAAGGAAATTACATTTCTTTTGGGTTATTAAAGTTATCAATTTATTTTTAATCCACTGTCCATATTTGAAATAAAAAAAAATGTACCTATTCTACTTTCTACTTTTTGTTTTTATTTTTTCATATAATTAGCAGATGTGATAAAGCAAATAGATGTATTTATGTCATATTACATAACCATGTTAATGATCTAATTAATAATACATTTTAGATGTGGGAACAAAAACTTTTAATAACAATAAGTAATAGTCAGTATACAAGAAACATCATGTTACTGAAATTTAAAAAAGAATTTGAAAACAATGGTTTTCCAACTATTGATGTTGTTGTGACTCGAGCTGTTGAGTTACTTGAAAACACTGAAAGTAAATTGCTTGAAACTTATATTGAAATCAAAAGCGATCCTTTAGTTGGAACAATTGAACCATCAATGTATGTGGGCAGCTTTGAATGGGATTCTCCTTCGCTTTTAGAACCAAAAGAAGTTAGACCTTATGCCAAAGAAATTATTACTAATTTGATTGCATTACACTCTGAGGTTTGATAACAAATTAAAACTTAACCTTTTTATTAAATGAGCTATTCATTATTAATTACCTTTTTTTGTCTATTAGGTCCAAACAATCATGCCAAATTTAATGTATGCTGTATTGTCAGAAATCGTGGTCACTATATCTGAAGAAATGTCACGTCTCATGAATTGCGTTACACATTTTAGTGAAAATGGGGCCATGCAAGCTAGATTGGATTTGATGGCTTTAACATTCACATTATCTAATTACTTTACACCAAATTCTAAGTATTAATTTTATAAATCACTTTGCATTTTAACAATTTAACTAAACAATTGTACATATTTATTCTTGTCTATTTATAGGGATTTTTTTTGTGATGCTACAAATGCAGTTCCACCGTTAAAATCAGAGGATAATGAAAAGTAATTGTATTTATATTTATTTATAATTCAGTACCGTATATATATTTTATATTAATGTATGTTTTTTAAAAACCCATATTAAGTTGTAATGAAAATTGGGTTACGACTGCACCAATGCTATTATGTGTCAAATTCATATTATGGTGTTATTATTCATATATATATTTTCTATGTTTTTCTAGGTACGTTTTGAAATGTTTTGAGCAGTTTAAGACTCGTATGCATTTACAGATCATGTGTTTTCTAACACCTTGTCTAGACAATATTGAAACTAGTATTATATGATATCTTATTAAAGTTATATTATAACTCAATTATTTTTATCATATATTTATAACAATGTTAATACAATTTATATTTAATTACTTAATAATATACCATAGAAATAATTGTATTTATATTTGCAGTCTAAGTGTCATATATTTATTTTAAGTATGTTAAAATCATACATTTTATTTACAAAATACATGTTAAACATATTATATTAATTGTACTTGTGTATAATGTAAATTTTGTATTTTCAATATGTATTGACAGTCATGACTCAATACTCATAACTATAGTGGAGAAATTGTAAGGATTTATATTATATAGCTTTTACATATTCACAAAAATAGCAGATTAATTTATAGAATATACATTTTATGTTAAGACAAAGCTTAAAAGATTTTATATAGTGTATGACAGTAAATTTTTCTTTTTCGCTTTTCTATATATATTTCAGATTTTTTTTTTTGTTTTTCTGGTCTTTAAGGTCTTTTTTAAATTCTATTAATCCACTCTATCATGATTATTAGAGTCTCAAGGTGTGCAATACTTTTTACCAATCTGAATTTACTCTATCTTGTCACTGTTTCCAAGGTCTTTCCCTGGGGCGCTTGCCAGTTGGTTTATTAATTGATACCTTTCAAATATGCTCCCTTCAACACGTCATATATGACCCAACCATTCCAAACACTTGGCTTTCAGAAAGCATTTAATATTTGGTTTATTGTATAGAGATTCCAAGTGTAGCTTAATTAATTTTAATTCATGTATTTTTTAATGTTTTTTATATAGGCATTTTTAATATAATGCTGATTTATTTTAAGGTGAGTAACAAAAAATGCTATGTGAAACTTTAAGAAGTAAAAATCTATACGTTTTTCCAGTTTGTAGCTAATGTTATATTTTCAATCAAAATATCTCTTATGATTAATATGCTGGATATACCAATAAGCCAATAAAATAATGATATATAAATATAAATTTAATAAAAAAAATGTACATAATTACATATTTATAAAATACTTAATTATTTTAGAATGAATTTCTATATTTAAATAACACAAATAAAAAAAATAAAACAAATCTTTTTAACTTAGATAAGTCTCAAAGTAGTTTTCATATTTTTAGCAATAAGGTATTTAAAAATATATTAAAATACAATTTAAATAATATTATCTTTAGTTTGAATAAAATTATAACTTTTATCAATTTTATGGAAAATGCACATTTAAACTTTGTTCTATTTCAATAAATTTCAATATACAGAAAGTATTGCATGATTTTGTTCTACAATTAATTTATCCATGCCACACATTAGGTACTGTTATATTTGAAAAATTGTGAAACATGCACTTTTTACAATATGAAATATATAATATATCATATTACTTCAGCTATAAAATGATTTTGTATATTTGGAGGTTGATAACAATTGATTCATTCAAAAATTCTATTCTTGTCTTGTATTATCCAAAACTTTTATCTTTATTTTTTATTTAATGTAAATCAAAACTATTGCCTATTCAATATTCATTGAACAAAAAAGGATGGATATAGATATCTAAAAATATTACTATAATCATTGGTTTTATCTTGCCATTTTTGCCTCATTATCATATGCTTTACTATGGCATATAGGCCCAAATAAGGGGTCTCTGTCCATGTTACAATTGAAACTTTCGGGCGGCAGTTTCACTGGATCGCCGACTATTCTCCAAATAACTAAAAGAATTATTCATATGTTTTAGATTTTGTGACCTTTAATAATGATAGAAAAAGAAAACAATATATTTTTCAATTCAGATAAAAATACTTCTATACATTTTTTTTTTTTATCATTATTTTATAAGTAGCTGGAAATTTTTAAGGGGAGACACAATTTTATTCTTCTGACGAGCTGCTTCTGGTTATAAAATAATATAATTTTTGAAACTTATATTACTATTATTTTTTTTCCATGCTCAAAACCTAGGACCTTTCTCCCTCATAAGGATAGTATACCTGAATGATATTTATATATATGTGATACCTATCAAAATAATTTAGTTTCATTTAGAATGTTCAAGAATAATCTAGGTATAGTTTGTGAGAAATTGATTGATTGATTTAATGATTCATAAATAATTAAAAGATAGATAGATACACAACACTTTAATTAAACAATTTGAGAAGACTCCATTTCTTGGTTTAATATATAATTTTGATCTCTTATCCATAATTGTTCACAAATTACATTTAATGTGTAAGCTGTTATTTCAGTTTCTTTTGAGTCATATTTTCCATCAGTTTTGTTTATTTTCAATATAGTGATTTTTTGTGTTTTTTCAAATTCATCAATGTCATCAATTGTAACTTTAGAAGTAAAATCACCTGCACAATACCTAAAATAAACAAATATAAACCATAAAACATATATATTAACTGATACCTACTAAAATAATACAATTCTTACTTTGTGCCAATAACAATAGGAGCCGGTTTACTTTTGTCATTCATGTATATAGGCAGATTTGTTGAAATAGTACTTAATCCACTTGGGTCAGTAAAGGAAAATACAAACACAATGGCATCTGCCTCTTCTTTACACACCTTAAACCAATTGCCAATAATTAATAAAATTAAAATAAATATTATTCAATAATCAAGAGCAAAAATTCTATAGCTATATACCGGCAATATATGTCCAAATTTTTTAATCTCTCTGTCACCAGTGTCCCAACATTGTAGTCTAAATAGAATAATTCTATCCCATACTTTGACAGGCCAATAAATATTACTTTTACGTATGCCTCGAGTTTCTATATATTCTACATCAAAATTTAATATCCCTGCTAGTCGAGCAATGGTAGATGATTTTCCTGCTCCGCTTTTCCCAACAAAAAACAATTTGTATGACACTTCTTCTATGTTTGATAGTAAAGGTCGTTCCAACAGTCCTAATAAATTCAAAAGATTTTCACAAGTTCGAAGTAGTCATGATAATATTTGATGACTAACTCTCCTAATAATTAATGAAACGGAATATACATATTTGAAAAGATATATCATAAAATGTTATTGGGATCAAAATAATCAGTCACCTACCAAAAAATTTTCTACCGTTTGTCTGCGGATTGTAAAAATATTGCATTACAGTTTCTCCTTCGGCAGTATTCTGCCAATCGAGCTTCACTACGTTTCCGAACATTTTTCTTTAAAAAACGATAGTCATTCTTCATCATCGCATGAGTACTGAGTAGTACTATACTACTATAGATTAAATAATATACCTAAAATTAATTTCATTTGATGTACATACTCGTTGTCACCACAGACATAATAACTAAATATTAATAGTTATTTTGCCATGGCTGTAAATTAATCAAAATCACTTGACACTAACTAAAGACTGGTTGAAGGCTGACCGTTGACCGTCAACAAAGTAATGTCGACACTCTAGACTCGACAGTCGACGCTGCTGATCAGCAAACGCTATCTTACATACAATTAATTTAAGATAATAGGCACAAATAGTAGTGACGTCACGTTTAACGATTGATAAGGCCCACGTTTTAAAAACAAATTTTTATTTGGGTGCACTCCATTCAAAATAAATGGACGTACAATAATAATTTTTTTAGATTAGTTTTTTTTGTACTCAGGTTAATTTCTTAAGATTTTAACTATCAAAAACGTATTGTTCACAAGTTTTTACATAAATATTATATGATCTTTTTTTATTTTTGTGTACAACTACGGGACTTTGGCTATTGTCGCGTATTTATCGCATCGACAACCGATGAGCATATACCACAGCTAATCTACTATTTTTATTACTATTTTATCTATATTAATTGTGCGCGGAACGATCCGCCGACGGTCTACGGCAATTGTCATAATGCTGTCTACTGTCTAGTTAGTCTAAGTCCGAAGACTGTCGAAACCGTGTGAGACAATGTATCCATGTGCTATATAATATATATATACTTTTAAATGAATCCAAAGAAGTGATGGTTATATTCTCTTTCTTCTTTTTTACCCCTTAAGTCCCGAATATTATTTATCTTATGGCCATCTAGGAGCATAGCCTCCTACAATATAAGCAAATCCCGTACGATTTTTTCGTTTTATAATTGTGCCATACTTACTACCATCAATATTACACAATTAAAATATCATCAATGATTACCTTTATGATTTCATTATCAACACAAATCATACATAAAACTGACAATTTTTTTCCTTATATCATTCTGATATCTACCAAGTACCTATTTTATATAATTTATTAATAATATTAATGATTTTAAATTTTTAATATTATTATTAATTAGATGAAATATTTGACACAATTTTTTGCCTTATTTTTTGTATATTTGAGTCACCTTGATACAATGGTCCAGTGTTAGGTTCCTTTATGTTCTCATCTATCAAACAGAGATAATTGTAAATCATGATGTGTTGGTCCTTGGCCGGTGAAAAATATAAATGCAAAACCTTGTTGGCTCCTATGAAATTTGTGCATTGTCACTGTAGATGTAGCTACAGCAGCCTCGATGAGACAAAAAACGCAAGAGGGATGCTAGGAAAGCCTCAGTGGGAAGTCCGCTAACTAGCTCCAGGTGGACAGCACGAGTCACGAAACAATCAAATACTGCAACATGGTATTTAATTCTGACCACTCTACATATGCCACATCGGATAAGATTAGCCCACAGAAATCGACACCAGTTCTGGCGAAGGGACGCTCTACATTGAAACTTTCCCGCAAATGTGGCTTCATGAATGGAATGGCCAGAGACGAATTGGAATGGAAACAAATTATGCAGCGCCTAACAATCTAACTTGCAATAACTCTAACGCGAATTGGCTAGTAACGAAGGTGAATGTTGGCCAGCAATTCTCGAGGACCAATGTGAATCAAACGTCTATGTTCATATTCATAAATTGGTCATATGATTGTACCTTTAACTTGTAATACAATTGGACATTTGCTAGTGTAGGCAATGTCAGCATTGATAAGTCAGTCTCCAACACGCACTAGATCATCTTGGTCAATAAACGGATTTAATGTACGCAACGCACTACGACATCCAACAGGCCTGTTGAGCTCGGTAATTTCTGATGCAAATGACATGGACTGTATATTTCGCAACAATACCGTGATGGCATTGGATGGTTCAGCTACACTTTAGCGATTTCAATTGCCGGTTAGAAAACATCTTGGTGCGAGCATTGTAGCAAAATCTCAGAATAAATGCTGTGATACGGTTCATTCTGGACCACGAAGAATACCTTTCTTGATATTGACACACCGATGATTGACTTACTACTAGAATGGGACGTATTATCATAACTCAGGGGACTCGGTGTGAATGACGTTATTGGATGGCAACATGTCCTCAGTCTGACTCAACCACTTGGGACCATTCCACCAAAGTTCATCTGATAACATTAATTCAGCGGAGCATCCACGCGAAATAACATCTGCAAGATTATTAGTCGTTGATACATGACGCCATTGAGAGGGCTGACTTAGATTTAATATTTGTGCTATTCTGTTAGAGACATGGGATTTGAGCATTTTATCACTATTGATCCATGATATGACAATAGATAAGTCAGTCCATAAGATTACACTACTGGGGTCACAGTGAATCTTAATACGTTCCAATTTTCTTGTAACCATGATGACCAACTCTGCCAAAAGAAGTGCTCCACAAAGTTCCAATTGTGGAATCATACTGGGCTTTAGTGAATCCACTCTGGATTTAGAACAATATAATTGACGTTGCAGTGTGGAAGCTTGAGACCTTGATAAAAGTTTGTCCATTTGGATTGTAGTTCAAAAGATAGTGGTATGTCCCAGTTTAATTTTGAAAACCACAACTGTTACATAAACATTTTTCCTCGAAGTAAAGCAGGAGTTAGGAATCCTATTGGATTATATACACATTATACACCGTTTATATTAAAAAGTAGTGTTATTTTAGTCATGTGCAAAGGCCAAGACAAGTCCTTAAAAATGAATTTACAACAGTCATTACTTAGTTGCCACATGAGACCTAATGTGCTAACAATATCTTCTTCAGTGATAGACAATAGATAAGTAGAATTTCTTTCAGAAATTGACATTTTTGGCATAACTGACTGCGAGTTTGAGCATCACTTGTGAAGGGGTAAATTGGACTTGTTAAGTTCATCGGATAGATTTTGAAAAAGTTCATAACACTCAGTTTCGTCTTGACCACCATTTAGCAAATTGTCAACATAAAAATCTTGTTGAATGGCGCGCTGGATTGCATGATTGATTTTTAGCATTTTAACTTGGCTCAAGTAAACAACGAGTGGCAAGAAACAATGCAGCTCTAGTACCTTAAGTCACTGTTAGAATTCGATAGTACTTCAATGGTTCAGCAGAGCTTTCTCTATAGCATATTCTTTACAAGTCACAATCTTCAGGCGAAACTCGTATTTGCTTGTACATTTTGGCTATGTCTGCAGTAATAACAATTTTATGAATTCGAAATCTTAGAATTATAGAAATTAGATCAGGTTGCACATTCGGTTCACATAATAAAATACCATTGAGACTGTAACCGTACTTAGTTGTAGCAGAACCTTCAAAGACTGCACTCATTTTTATAGTCAAACTGTAGGATTTGAATACTGAATGATGCAGAAGGTAGTATGTAGGGCCATCAGTATTTTGAGCCATCTCCATGTGGCCTAATTTGAGATACTCATTCATGAACTCCTTGTAATTCAAAGCTAAGGATTAGTTTTTTAACAATTTGCGTTCCAGATTATAAATCCGTTGCTGAGCCATAAATCTTGAGTCTCTTAAAACCGACGGGTCTCGAATAAATGGATATTTTACTATGAAGCGACCAAGATTGTTACGATACACGTTAAGTTTGAAATAATCTGCCTTGGCCTCAAACGAAAAATTGTTTGAGCATGACTGAGCAATAAGAGTTATAGCTAATTGATTGCAATGGCTTAAAAGTATACCTGTTGACAGTGGTTACACTGTATTAACTTGAGCTGATCCAGTGAAAATCCAACCAAGATAGGTATTGTGAAGCGTAACAAACGGACTAATCTTCATAGTTTCAACAATTGGTAGTTCAAAAAATATCTTTGCACCAAGTAGAATATCAATTAAAACTGTTTCACTGAAATGAGGGTCAGCTAAATGACTACTAATAGTGTATGGAATATATATTGGTTCCATATTGATATGGTGACTAGGCAATCTATAATTCAGTCAATTATGATGTGGACCCAAACAGAGGACGATTTTCGAGATGGAAGAAAGGAGCTTTGAAGTCGTGGTGTTTAAATAAATTGTAAAACTGTTTGATATCGTAATGAGTAGTTTATTAAAAATTTAGTAAATAGACTGGCGTGAAGGTGCTTGCTGTAGCCCGGGAATATCACGTCTGAATTGATGCCGATTCGGGCTCCCTTATATATTGGCTACTCCTCCTATCGGTACCTACGTCGTCCTAACAAGATAGCGTTGATCTTATTTGTTTTATCATGTATACTAGTTCCATAAAATGCCATCTGCCCACGCTTTGTCGGCGAGTGGCGATAACTCGCCGGATGCGACTAGTCCATACATTATCTCAATTCCCAGTATTTTTAGTAATATAATATAATATCGTAAAAAATGATATTATATTATTTTGTTCACTTGTCCCTATTTAGTTAGATAATTTCTCGGAATCACTGGTCGTTCGAGGCCGCTTTTTATTATCAAACCCTTTATTCGTGATTCGAGTACTATTGGCTTGCTGCTGGTTAGTCACGCCTTAGCGTATTCCTGGGCGTGTTTTCTACTATTAATTTTATTACTTGCCCGTCTTAAGCGCGCGGTTTCTCTAGTCCTATTCTCAGAATTTCCTATATTAATTTCCTAATTAATTTAACAGTCTGTCTAACTTTGTCTTTTCCCAATGTGTCTACGGTTTAGTTATTATTTATATAGTGGTTTATGTTGAAACGTACATCATTCCCACTTACCCTCGAGGTCATTGCTGATTTATTAATAGTCATAAAAGTTATGTATCGTCAGGTACATAGCAATTACATGGTAGTTGATGAATGCTTCAAAGTCATTAAGTCTTGAACTCATTGTAGTACTTATCATAGTCGAAAAAATGATACAGAGAGTGATGATTTGCCCATGTTAAACTTTCCAACTGACCTAAATATTAAACATAAAAAAAAAGTATACAGATTTTAATGAAATTTTTATAAATATCATGTCTCATCATTTATGAATCTATGATACTATTAAGCAGTCTTGTTTCGAAACCCTCCCGGTCGGAGTTCAGTTCCTAGCGTACGCTGATGACTTGGCGCTCATTGGGACAAGTAGATACACATTTGAACTCGAGAGAATGTTGTCCGCTGGCGCGGAGACAGTGAGGAAATGGCTATTGAATAACGGTCTTCGACTAGCTATCGAAAAGTCTGAAGTTATAATACTGACTAGAACGAGAGTCCATAACGATTTCTCAATGATGCTAGGTGGAATACGCATAAACGGCGCCAAATGCATTAAGTATCTCGGAATGCACTTGGACAATAAACTGAGTTTTACACAGCACGCATTGGAGACATCAAAGAAAGCGGGAAAAGTGGCAAACAACCTTGCTAAAATCTTGCCAAATATAAGC
>JACXSJ010001702.1:0-75797 GCA_014851325.1 Pentalonia nigronervosa | reverse complement strand
GATTGAAAATAATATTGATTTCGTAAGTAATAAGGAACTTAAAATAATAACGGACTTTGAAAAAGCTTCAATCAACGTGATCAATAACGTTTTTCCATTTATAACCCATTCTGCTTGCTTTTTTCACTTTTGCCAAAATATCTGGCGCCATATTCAAAAAGAAGGACAAAATATCTATAAAGTTTATGGAAGACTCCGAATTTAATTTAATTTGTTGGCATTTACCTGCTTTTTCTTTTCTTTCAATAAATAAAGTATGTATTAAAAAAAATACGTAACAATTACCTTTTTTTTAATTTTATTACTATCTAATATACTATTATAATTTTTAGGTATACCAAAGTTGAAATTATTGATTCCAAATTGAAATTATGAAATTATTATTTAGTGACAACGAAAGAGAACAATCACTTTTAGAATAATTCGAAAATACTTATATTTATAGTAAACCAGCTATGAAACTATGCGGACGTATTAAACCACAACAACAATCTCCCTTATTTTCAATTGATATTTGGTAAATAGTCTCAAGAGTTGATGCAAATTTGCCAAGAACAACTAATATTGCTGAATCGTTCCACGATTGATTTAATAAGTAGAAACGAACCTATTTACTATGTCACGTGCTTATAAGGTAATAAGCTAGCCAAATTATTAAAAAATGTCCATAGATTAGTATTCAAACAACCAGGAATTTATTAATTGATAAGACAGTTCCAAAAATTCAGAATGAAATTGAAAACTCTATAAAGTAAATCATTCAATGTCAAACAACTAAGAAAAGAAAAATACATAACGAAAAACGGGAATTAAAGAATTAAAAATTTAGTTCTAAGACTAAAAATTCAGACATAAATATTATTGAGTTTCTACGTGGAATATCATATAATTTAAGTTTTTAGTTTTTGTTTTAGTATTTATATTTACGACCATACATTGCTTGGTTTTCCATTTGAATGCAAAAAAAAAAAATAAATGTTTACATATAAAAACATTGATTGCCAATAAAAAGAACATTGTCTATTTTGATTGAGTGTGATTTTATTTAAAATTTTGGTGGTTCAAATATTCGTATTCATCGAAAATAATCAAGGTAAAAAACGTAAGATGTTAATTGATGCGTTATCCATTAGAATTTAAAAACAGGAAGGTGCATAATAACTAGTTGCTCATATATTTGAAATAATGTAAGAATGGTATTATCGTAGTATGATCAGAAAAAACTGATAATAATTATAGTAACACGTGTTTGTTAATTAAGTCCACTTAATAATAGAACACATTTAACAAATTATGTAATAATTTATATATATTTATAATGTTTGCCATAATATTGATATGATAATGTTTGATATATTCGTTTATATTCGACTTATTCAATCACGACGACGTGTATTATCATTAAAAATTACAATAATGAACAAGGAGGAAATTTAAATTGTCAACGCAACATAGAAAAAACCTTTGCAAATATATATAAAAAAAAATACCATGTACTTACATTTAATCGTGTTGATAATGTTATGATTCTTCTGAGAAACAATTTTCAAGTTTTCCCATCACATTTGTTGGCACGGTCAAATGTAAAAGTTTTTTTATATATATAGATAAATATATTATTGTAAAAATTCACCTGTGTCATTTCGTTTATCTTCACAAAGACTACACAATAATAATTCGCATTTGACGTGTTTCACTTTGTCACGAAACATGCCAACACGAGTTTAATAATAATATAATACCTGCCTGTATATTTTCAAATGAGATCTAAGAAGAAAATATATCAAGTAATTTTCTATTTGAATCCGTTCAAATCAAAGAGGTTTCTCTATTTTATTATTCTGCCTTTCCTCATTATTTATACTGAAGGATTTTTCAATAATCAGTGAATTATCCTTTCAATTTCTGCACGTTTATTAGGTACCCTAAGATAATTGTTCACAAGAATAAAATCAAATTTATGGTTATGCCACCGTTTGTTATAGTGTCGTTACTATACCTGCATAATGACCATCAATAAATTGCAAACGTTTAATTTAATGTGAAATTTTCTTTCAAAATTAATGTTTTTTATTATCTACCATACCATATACTGTATATATATATATATATCAATGTATATTAAATACGTAAAATAACATTTTTATTTTTATCGTCTACAGTAATATTTAGAAAAAGTGGGTGATTATTCTATCAAATTTGAAATATTTTCTATCATTTAATATTATATCGTATAATGATTATATAACTTCCTATATAGTGATCCTTTTAACGTAAGAAATTCAATATTTCGAAAAGTATTTACGTTTTTGATAATATTTTTTTTACATGATATCAAGTTGTTACAAAACAAAATTTTTCAAAAAAATTATTTTTAAATATTATTTAAGTTTTTTTTACTTTTTTGAATTATAACATATAGTTTTAATTTTATAATCCAAAGCAAAATATTTTTTTGAGTATTTTTATATATAAAAATCGAATTTTGGACAAGTAGTTTATAAGTTATAAGTATTTGAAATATATGACGAGCATGTGAGGGTGGTATGTGAGTATATCGCAAAATGTTGGTCCACTATTTCGCTCATCTAAACTTCAAATACTTATAACTCAAAAACAACTCGTCCAAAATTCGATTTTTATGTATAAAAATATTCAGAAAAATATTCTGCTTTGGATTCAAAAATTTAAACTGTATATTGTAATTAAAAAATGTAAAAAACTTAAAAATATTTTTTTTTTTTTTGAAAAAATGTTGTTTTGTAACGACTTGATACCATGTAATAAAAATATTATCAATAACGTAAATACTTTTTGAAATATTGAGTGTCTTATATTAAATGGTTCACACTGTATAATATATTACTATTCATTTAAAACAAAACAACTATTTCTCGGAACAGGCATAGACGTGTAGATTGATAGCAAAGTTTAATGATTAGTAATATAGGATTTTGAATAGTAAATATTATATACAATGTATAGGTTTTTTTGCAAACGAACTGAATCCCTAAACCTTTTAGAACGAATTGAACTGGTTGTATAAGTACATACTAATTGAGTTTATGTTTCAATACAAACTGTATCCCGCAAAACTTAAAAAAAAACATCTTCCTTGATATTTTTATAAACTTAAGATTGTTCGTAACTAAAAACCCTACGGGTATGGTTCAAAATGTTTTTTGTTGGTTAATTTTAAAAAATTCGATTAATATGTGTAATATAATATGTATAATTCAGTTGTTTTTACTGGTTAATATTTAAACTATATCTTTTTCAATTACGGACCTAATTAGCATATTATTTTTTTCATTCAGTTATGTCCCTCAATTAGAATGCACTAAGGTAAATAAAATCAAAATTTTATGATACTTTTTTTAAAATGTTTTTCAGTTACCTATTATAGTTATCTTATATTTTTCATATAAAAAAATATGAACGTATACCGTTTGGCGAGTATTTATTTCACTAAAAATATCATTTGGGCTAATAAATATGAATAGGTTTATAGGTAAATTAATTTATATATTGTATAGTAATGTACATTGTCAATTGAAAAATAAAGTCACATACAAAATACATAATTAATAATTAATAATGAACTTTAACTTTAAGAAAAATATTTGTATAGTAATACTGTAATATACAGTCAACATAAATAAAAAGATAAACGACAAAAACGTCCGCATCAAACTCATCAGGTTTTTACCTCACGCAGCTAAAATAATTTCACTCGTCCAGACTGTTAATTTTTTGGTTAAAATTATTACTACCACCCAAAAATATAGTTAAATCTTATTAAATAAATATAGTTTTTAATTAAAACGTACACTTAGCTTTAAGTTAATATTTGTATTTAATATTTATATGAAAAGCATTTCGTTTGAATATTCAGTTATTAATATATTATAATATATAATATTATATATTAATTTAAAAGTCAGTAAAAAAAAAAAATATATATTTAAAATATTTTTTAAAAATTTTAAAATAGTCATTTTGTAAAGTTATTTGTTTATATTATAGAGAAAAAAAACAATTTTGAAATAGGTCGAAGTCTAAATAAATAAAAGCAACTTATATTTTTAAAAAAAACATGACACAGCAGAATACCTATTGCAAAATTGTATTTTTTTTATACTTAGATAACTATAATAGACTAATTTAATAGGTAGATAATAAAAAACACAATACTCGTTGAAATTGTATGTAATATTTTTTATTTATTTTATAATATTGTTCAATATGTCCACCATGAACTGTTACGTACAAGTCAGATTTAGAAGCACATAATCTTTGTAAGTATTATAACCAAATTAGAAAAAAAATTTAAAAATGTGCGAGATACTCCCAGCGACACTTTAATTTCATTACAAAAATTATAGGTTTATAATATATACGCACCTATGTGTAAACAATCGATATTTAATTTACAAAAATAAGTATCAACGTTTAACTAATAAAATTAGTATGTTATTAATCATTAAATATTTATTGGCATACACTATAAAGATCGTTAAAATACACTGTAAATATATTTTAATTAAACAATTAAAATAACTAAAACTATTTTTTTATGAAACTAAAATAATCTGTTATAATAAAATGATAGTGTAATATCGGCATTAAAATATCAAATTTTCGCCAATACAGAAACGACGGTCTAACATTTTTGTAATGTGCAAGATGAGGGATGAATTCCGAAATAAAACTTTCAAGTTTCAAGGTTATTTATACTAACGAAATTTCGGTTAAATTCTCAAATAGTGCAACTCACAAATAGGTACTCAGTTTAGTTGACCAAACTATGCGCTTTTCGGCCAGAATAGTCGGTGGGATAGCAGAAAGAAAACTCTGCAGCACCACTCGATAAAATTTATTTTATTTTTATTTGCTCTGCCACACAGGTATGGTTTAATAATTTCAAATAAAGTCAAAGTAATAAATCGATTAAATTATTTCGTAACATATTTTAACACGTATACCTTCTTATTATATGAATATGTTAACAGTATCAACTGGTTTAATCAGACGTTTTATAAAGACAGAACGACAAAAAATGAATATCATTAAAAATAAACATGACAAAATAAAAATACATAATGAAGTGAAAAATAAATTAATCCGCAACTTTTAGATATTTTATTCTTATTTGAAAAATGCGGATTATTGTTTGAGTTAACAAAAATCTACTGTTATAGATTTTAACAATAACAAGATAGACGCGGTGATGTACATTTTAAATTTAGGACCATTATATTTTGTTTTCAAGCAGCATTTTTTTTTCTTATAGCTACGCGTGACACACGTTTTCTTAATAACAATAAAGGTAAAAATTTAATATTTTTGTAGTTTATTACTCATAATAATTTTATGCGAATTGTGTACTAACATTATGACGAATCGTTTAGTTTTATTTAAATTTTAAATTGTTTCATGCTCGCGAATAGTGCCGTTGACGTTAGTCGTAACAATATATTATACCGTGGATTCCATTCAAACGGCTGCAGGTACGCACAATAACGTTCCGTGAAAAAAGTAAAACAATAATTATAATAAACGACGGGTGGTGCAATAATTAAAGTGACAAGATTGACAACGCACCACTAGTGAAGTATAGTAATTGCTGCAATACATCACAACACAATAATAATATGAATGATGGTCTTCAGTTTTATTATTAGAGTCGTTACACTTTCCGCAGAATAATATTAATATAATATTATGGTTACATTCGAATTGCGTGCCAAAAAAATGAGCAGTTTTGGTCAACAACCGAATTGCGTGCGCAATTTTTTTTTTTTTTTGTAACAGAGCGGAGTTGCATGCGAATATTTTTCGAAACAGGCCCGAATTGCGTGCGTAAAAATTTGAGCAGACGACCGGTTTTCGTTGACTTGCACATATACCGTAAAAATACTGTTGTAAATATAACTAGTAAATTCAATATACTGTGTCTTGGATTTTCTCCGGGGAATGAGGATAGATTAGAAAACGACGATTAGAAATGAGTATATGACTTTTATATGATAAGTACCTATATAACATTTAATTATTTATAATTTTCGACAGTTAGTTAGTATCTAGATCGGTTAAACGACAAAACGACGAATAATAAAAATAAAAGTTAGTATAATGCATAGTGAAAAAAATAAAAAATAATATTTAATTAATGTTTATAAATTTCATTTTAATAAATTTTTAAATAATAATATTGAAAAATGGGCGTGCACAAACTAATGTGTAAATCATATACTAAATGAAAATAGTGAATTTTTTTAGTATTTTAATTCACAACCATGAAAAATACCTATACAATGAAAATATTTTATCTCGACAAAAAGTAAGTAATAAATTAAAACGTAAAGCTTTGGACGATCCGTATGAAAAGTCATGTAAGATTTTACATCGAGAATTACGTGAAGGGGATATTAATAGCTTGACTACTATATATACAATGCGAATAAGAAAAAATATTCACTATGCACGTTCAAGCATGATTTTAAAGTTACTAAAAATTTAGAAGAACTTCACTTGGCTCTAACAAATTTAGGTGAAATTAAAACCAATAGAGATGAAATATTTTTGCTTATAAATAATTCAGAAAAAAGTATTGTAGCGTTTTCAATACAAATTAACTCAAAATATTTAACTAAATGTGACATATTGTACGTTGATGGCACATTTAAGAGTTGTCCTAATGCATTTTATCAACTATTCATTATTCACAGAGCTAAAAATGGCAATTATACTCTGCTAATATTTTTTTTATTAACAGGAAAAACTACAGAAATATATAAAAATACATTTTCCAATATAATAAATAAAATGAATTTGACTTTACATCACGTATAATTTACGCTGATTTTGAACAAGCTATATACTCGGCAATATCAGAGATGTTTCCCAAAATAGTACGTAAAGGCTGTCGTTTTCACTTAGGTCAAACTATGTGGAGAAAAATTCAATCAATTGGCTTAGGTAAAAAATTTAAAATTAAATTAGAAAATAGGAACATTTTTATAATTAAAAAACAATTAAACAATTAAAAAATAAATAAAAAAATTTTACAAATTCAAATTGAAAAATTAAAAAACAAAAAATATGTAGTTTTGAATTTATAAAAATAATTAGTTATAAAAATCTACATAAAACAATATAAATTTATTTATTTTTTTTAACTCCACTATAAGTAACGCCTGATTGCGACTCGAGTACAGGCAGAAAGCCGTATTTCGACCCAAATAAGTATCCCGATTACGTTCAAACACGTATAATTAATAAATTAGAGGTAGGAATAATAAAAATTATTTTTTTATACAATAAACAATGTTTTAAATATTAGTCAGTCTTAGAAATTTTAAATAAATATAGCAATAATATTAAAATATGGTTAACTCATAATAGGATAACATTTTTTTATGGAACAAATTAATAAAATATAAAACTCGATTATAAGTAATTTATATATTATTAATTTGTTCCATAAAAAAATGTTATCCTATTATGAGTTAACCATATTTTAATATTATTGCTATGTTTATTTAAAATTTCTAAGACTAACTAATATTTAAAACATTGTTTATTGTACAAAAAAAATAATTTTTATTATTCCTACCCCTATTTTATTAATTATACGTATTTGAACGTAATCGGGATACTTATTTGGGTCGAAATACGGCTTTCTACCTGTACTCGAGTTGCAAGCGGGCATCTCCACCTTATATAATTATACAAATAAGTATCACGTCCTTATCTAGTATGAAGTAATATCCATGTGCTTACTGTTAATAATTATAATGTTATATAAATAATAATTTATATCAAATATATCGTTTACTATATCGTATATAATTTTTATAAATAATTTGTTTCATAATCTACTAAAAGCGTGATTTTACAAAAATTGTAAATAAAAGAAATATTTAATGAAGCATTTTTTTTTTTTTGTATGGAACTTATCCTTTTCCCCCATATAAAATTCCTCACTACATCATTAGTCCTTAAAATGTTGTTCGTTTGAAAATTAATCTGAGGCATATTTTGCTGCAGCAGGAGTTTGAGCGTTCGTAAGTCGACCAGCGCGAAAACGTTTTCGACGGTTTTCCGCAAAAATTATTATATTACGTCGGCTGTACTGTACATTATTATAAGACGCGAGTCTCGCAGGTGGTCTGTCTGCACCGTTAGACGCACACTCGTGGAATATAATGAAAACGATAATTAAGGAAACGTTTCCTCGCGCGCAATCGCATAACGTGTGTAATACATATTATAAGGCTAGTACACTGTATATACTAGCCGCGTAGTATATACACACAAATAGAGGTAGGTACCTGCAGGATAAACCGCCGATACACACCAGCTATACCCATACCTGTATACGATATTACGGCGGCATACATATAATGTACGTCACGCGAAAGAATGCCTACACGCTCGTAAAGAACGTATTACTGCGTTAAGTCCACGTGATCCTGTATACTCGGGACGGGCTGCAGCGCCGCAGGAAGTTTCAATCAGTGGCCGTCGCGCGATGGTACAGGACCGGCAGGGAGGGACATAAGTCCAACAATCCCCGAACTAGCTTTTAATTATTTTCGAGTTTAATCGAATAATATCAATGTACTTATATATATATATATATATATAAAAACTCACGCCAAAAATAAAAAAAGTTAATTTATCGTTTCCGGAGGGTGTACCGTGGATGAGCGATGTGGTGACCTTGACATTTGTAAGCACGTCGTCACGCTTGAATTGCATAAGCATGCCGACGACGACGTGTGAGAAAAAAACGATTGTCCTGGTCCCATTGACGAAATTATAGCTGGACTGCAAAGCGCACCTTTATAGAAATACGCCTACTTTGCGCAATAAAATTAGATACTATAAGTCTATAACGTTGACAACAGCCTAATGTACATATATTCGCGTAAGTATCAATGGCATATTGAAACAATAATTTGAAAACCGCCGTTTATGATTTATATAGGTGATAAAAATACCGACACGATACTAATATAGTGACCACGTACAAAAAAAACCCACACCGACTTCTTCATTACGCATAGACACTCATTGTTTTTACGATCGATTTACGTGTATTTTTATTTATCGTTGAACTCTCCGCCATCGTGGTTATAATTATGGCATTATATGTTTAGTACGTGAGTTTTGAGAAAATTTGAAAAGTTTAAAAATAGATTATTAAAATTTTTCGGAAATTCTGCAGCAGTGCTTTGAAAAAACGCCTATCTAAAACGATATTACGGTAAAAACAAATTATAAAACTGATGAATCGTGGAATCGACAATAAAACGATGAGTGTCTTCCATTTGAACAAAAAAATTCACTCTGTATAAGGTACTCCCCACTTACCTACTTACCCATAACATATTATAGATATAGGTAACATCACGTCGTACATTACTCGTATATTAAATATTTTGTAATATAGCACCGCCGTGCAAAGCGTCTCCGAATTAAAGGCGCCTTTTGTTTCGAACGACGCGCGTGTTTTTAATATAGTTTTAACGGCTTACCGGCCACTGCGGAAGACGACGGCGACGAGTGGGCCGGAGGATTGCGAGCAGGAGCAGGAGAAATGGTCCAAATATTTTCGCGAATTCTTCTCGACCGTTTTTGGTTATCGCGTCACGTAGGTACCGCAACAATGCACTTGCGCCGCCGTCACAGCCGTATTCCAATCTATACGCATACTACACACGATAATACAATAAAACACAACCCATATAATATACGATATCACACACATACACATAACGCATTATTTCATGGTATAAAAGGCGATTAAATGTTTTCCCGTATTGCATTCTGCGCCGCTAAACGGGAAACTGTATTATATTTTATGTACAAAATATATTACAATAATGTAGATAGGTATATGACGTAACGCGGTTATGGTGTATTATTATATGATTGCAAACGAACCAAACATACGGCGTTATATTACTCGGTTTAATCAGGGTTTAGGGACTTATATTATATAGCAATCCGGAATTCGTCGTATTGGACTTAAATGAAACCACAGCAGAAGAGAGATATTATACGAATAAAAAGGTTTGTCTAGAACAGTACGCAGATAATTCAAAATTTGATATTTTATTTTGCATAATAATATATTTTAAAAGATTTCGTTACGTTGTGGTTTAATGTAGGTATAATTTATTTTCACACTTACCAGTCACCGGCCGTGTCACATTTTCACGAACTAGGTAATCAAAAGTATATTCTACCAATTAAGCATTCAGTATATAAAAGTAGTCTGACCGTAGAAAAAATAATTTTTCCAAAACTTCATTAAATATATTACTAATTACATTAGTAATGTATAATTTTAGAATTTGTTTTTTCTTTGAACATTATGCGAGGCATCCAGGACTTAATATGATATTATGATCTAATGAATTTACCAATATCCAATCATACCTTTTTTATACTTATTAGGTTTTAAATAATTATAAACTAAAATGTTCTTTTAGATATTCTTATAAAACGTTTAAAAATGAATGATGTTAAATTAAAAATGTACTGTTTTTGTTTTAAATGATTGGCTTATTTTTGCTTTTATAGTGCATATAATTACATTTTGGGGAGGATAGGGGCATAATATATATATATGTATAATAATTTCATATTTTAACTTTTTTAGTGCTATAATTCTCGATTTTCTATTAAAGTTAAATAGGTAGTCAATTCGGGTAAACGGTGAATTTAATTTACACGTCTGTGAAAATATTTTTTATTTTTTTTTTCAATAACAAAAAAAGATTTATTGTGGCGTCATTCAATATATTAATTTTAATATTTTTGTAATGTTTATACACCACGGTAGATACCTGTACGATTGCGATGGGGCGATGCACACTATCGTCGACGGTGCAGGTTTCAATGGCTTGATAATATATATAATAGGATAAAAAGTTTAAACTACATACCTTCATGTGTAGTATAGTAAATCTTAACGATACCGGTGGAATCGATATTATACAACAAGGCGCATATCCTTCAATAGTATTATTATCTACTTGAATATATATATTGCAAAATAAATATGTATAGGTACTTCATGATAATACGCGTGGCAGTGGCGTATTTATAGGGGGGGGGGGGTAGCTTGGGTGTTGAATCCCGGTATTTTGTATATGTATTACGATTATATGGGCTGTATAATAAAATAATGTTCGGATTAGCATTAAATAAAATAAAAATAAAAATTACTGTTACAAAATAAAATTCAAGAAATTAAAATCATCAATTCAAAAGTCATATCGAAAAAACACTATTTCATTCTCCTCCCCTCCCCATGTTTGAACTTTAAATGTGTGGCGAGAGAAATTTCCGATAATACCTATATTTTATTTCGGGGTACCAACGAAGTATAGCTGGGCGTGACACAAATGTACGAGTTTTAATTAATCTGAAAGCGATTAATCGTCGTAAAATAATATACATGATATAGGTACTACTGAATACGGGACGTAAACTTGGCCAAGAGTTTTGGTCGGGTTTTTTTTTTTTTGTTTTTTGAAACGACAAAACACCGCACAATGAGCGGTTTTCTATATTATATACTATGACGATATTTGACAAATCTGCACCAACTGAACCCACGTCTACTGTCTACAAATTGTACTGGCTGACACCGATTGGTGTATATATATAAATATACGTATTGCTGTTTATATATATATGGTGTGTATAATGTATATTTTATTTTATTTTATACGAACCGCAGTATTTTATGTTCCTCCGGAAAACTACAAAGAACGAGCCAAAACCAAAAACACGTTTTTGGACAAGCAGTTGCTACCATAAACCTATAAACTAATGGACTGCACTCAAATTTTAGAGAAAACGCAGTCCAGTAAAAGAGAAAAGAAAAATAATGGTAATATACAGTGTGTCTGTAGCCAAATGAAAAAAAAATGTGTTACAATAAAATTAATATTAATAATAGTGATTTTTGTAATTATTACGTTTATTATAGTAGGTCCTTTGGTCAATATTGATTATTGATTGATAAAATGTTGATAATGTATACATATATTTGTAATTGGCAGTGACTATGATGGATATGGAAAAAAAAAGTGTTGTAATTTATCCGTGATTTCTTTATGTTCCATCTCTCTAATTTGCTTGGTCACCAAGCCTTGTGGTGCGAGGACAGGGTGAAGTGGAAATCGCTGTTCGTTAGTCCATAAGTCTATGGTTACCACCGATTTTATATCCGACCGGAAATTCGAAATTGGGACGAGGTCATGGGAATGAACTCGCGCGAGTTGGTCTGAGGAACAGACTCGAGACAATCACCCGTCTTTCGAACGATTATAATCGTTCGATCAGAAATTATTTTTAATTTTTATATTGCGCACTACAGCAGTGTTCGCAAATATGTGGCGTCTATTTTTTCACCCGAATTGACAAAAACCCTTTTTAAAACACCTGTTTAAATTCTATATTCAAAAACTAAAACAATGTACCATGCTATAGGCACAAATCATTGTATTCTGCACTGCATATTGCTAACCTAACAGTCCAAAGAGAAAATTGCAGTACCTATTTAGGTTGTTACTGTTTTTCAAGAACACGAAGAATTTTGTAATATTGTGCCTGCACTAAATACATGACCATTAAAGTACTATAAATAATATGGTGCGTGTGCTCAAATTCCCGACTTCAGCCGAGTTATAGTTATAATAAAAATTATTATCTTCACTAATGTACCCGATAAAATGCCATCCCTCGTTTCAAAAGAGTTCTACATACTATTATACAGGTCCATTACACATATTTAGGTTACAACCATTATAAAGTACAATTGTTTAATTTTTAAACAAATGGCTTTGAATACATAATTACTTTTTTACCACTTAAACCAATCTAAAATAACAATTTTTTTTATTTTTCTATTAGTTTATACAATTTTTACTTTAAAACTGTATATAAGTATGCAATATTTTATTATATTTTAACTGTTATCCATTAACTGTTTAATTACCGACATTAAATCAACCTTTTAAAAATTACTTAAGTTAAAAATAAAGTATACTTTATTAAAAAATGCAGGTACAATGCGCGATTTGCCGATTTTTAAAAACGCTCTTTAATCTTGATTGTATCTTTGGATATCGATCTGTGTCGACTTCTAGTCAGTAGCTGTAAAACATATTTTAACAGATTTTAAATACGAAGAGATGGATTGCTCTTTCCTCACTTATAAAAAGTAAATCAACTTTTCAGTAAGAAAGATAACACTGTTAAAAAATTCAGTCATTAGAGCTGCGATGCAGGCAATAGTTACATGCACACGCCAATAGGAATAAAACTCCCATACTATACTCCAATTTTCAGGATTAGTCTTTTAATAAATCAATACCAGGGCTTGCATTTGAAAAATCAGATGTCATTTTACGTTATCTACAGTTAAAACATTTTACAACGTGTGTGTTTATATATGAGAATATGTTATAATATTCCAACCTAATATTAATCGTGTTGAGTGTAAACGATCTACGATAATCTTTTGTTTTAAAATTTTTGTTTCTTTCGGTGACCTCAAAACTAGCAGTTTTCAATTTGTTCCGTGTAATCGTACCAAATTGTTTTACAACAGAAAACTTTAATTATTTTTTGAAATTTTCAACAAACCAAATAATGAGACTTATTCTGAAAAACAGAGTTAAATAAATCGCAAATTACCTACTGCTTTTACTGCGCTAGCATTTACAACAAAATAATATAGGTACTCATCTGCTTTAATAATAAAATATGGGTAATGATAATAATTGTATTTTAATAATATGTTTTCATTTTCAATAATATTATACTAGCTGATAACGGTGATAGTGGAACGCGTCATTTGTCCTGACCTTCATGTAATTCGATATGCTAAATTAAAGTTGTCTGACCCTCAGACTGTCAGCTGATCAAGTGTTCAGTGGAATTACAGCGTGTGACGATGCCAGGAAATTAGAACCTTATGTTATTTTTACTTTATACGGAATGGTCAAAAAAAAAAAAAAGGTATGTAAGTGAGTACCGCTCTGCTGTACACTATGTGTCAAGTGGATGTGTTAAATTAGAATTCAATAATTTACAATCATTGTATACAAAAAACGATTCTGAGCGAAGACGGTCTGCCATCCCATATAACTAAGTGTACTTTATGATATTATTGCTATTAAAATAATTAATTTTTACAGAAAACATTGCATTTAAAAATTTAATTGAGTGTATAAAATATAATAATATACTTTAAAAGTTTCAAGCATCCACAAAAAATTTTTTAAATTACAACGAAATAACTAACATTGTCATTCTTCATTTAAATATCTAATTCCGTTCAAATTTGAACTTAAAATGTCTATAAAAAAATATTTTTTTAATATATATTTTTGATTTTTTTGGTTATACTATAAACTATTTACGAAAAATCTTGTTTTAAATGTTCAATCCTTAGTTATAAAAACTGAACATTTTATAAATTTTTAACTATAAAGTAATTTGCAAATGTTCAATGATGAATTTCGGCCAAAATTCGATGTACAAATGCTTATAAAAAAAATTATGCAATGTATTTTTATTATTTTTAATTCACTATTTTAAAAACTTATGAGGAATCTTGTATTAAATTTTCAAGAAATTTGACCCAACGAAATTAATTTTATCGACATTTAAAGAAAAAAAATTGAAAATATCAAAAATGTCTTAAGCCTACAATTAGTTCAAAAATTGTCAAAATATTTTTAATTTTTTTTTTGATGTATAGAAAATGATAATTTAAACATTTTGTGAACATTTCAAACGTCTTTAATTATTCCTTTTTGAATTACATCGAAATAAGAAAATCGTTTCCCGAGAAAACGGGTGAACATCCAATGTTTAATTTCAAATGCTCATAAAAAATTATTTTGACTTTCCGGTAATTTTTTTTTTTTTTAGAAAGATAGAAAATCTTATAGAGATCCTTGTGTTGAATTTTCAAATCTTAGATTTTAATAAAACAATTTTTATGAATTTCCTAAACAAAAAAAACTGTAAGTTTTCGTAATTTTTAGGTATTTTCGAAATTTTAACTTTAGATGCTTATAAAAAACTATTAGAGACTTACGCACAATATTTTTTTTTTTTAATTTTCACTTACAACAAGTTATAAAGAATATTGTATTGCATTTTTAATTTTTTTGACCGACTGAAAAAATTTTATCGGCTATTATAAAGAAAAAATAAAAAAAACCTAAAAATTGATTATGTCTATAATTAGCTCAAAAAAAGTCAAAACATTTTGAAAATTTCATGTATTTATGATCATTATTTCTTTTATTATATCAAAAATAAAAATAAATTTTGTTATAAATTTGCTTTGCAAAAAAATTCCCGTTTTTCCTTAATTAATTTTTTTTTTGTTTTTCCCAGTTCGTTTAAAAACTATTGAGAATTGTATACTTTTGACCCCCAAAGTACCAACTAGATTCACTTTACCTATCAGAAAAAATGCTGATGAAGAAAATCGGAGCACTTTTACTGCCCTAAAATATGATGGCAAAAAAAAAAAAAAGTAAAAAATAAAACGCACACAACATTGTAAAATCAGTACATTCATCACTTCGCTCAGAATCTAAATTTTAAAACATACTAACTTCAAATTTAAATTTAAAATATACAGCAATGATAATATCTCAAACAACTATAGGATTCAATTATCAGAATTTCCACTTTTTTATGAAAAGTGAAAAAAGCTAAACGAGAGCAGAACAATGAGCATCCTCTCTTCCAAGTTCCTCATGTTTTTTCCATTGTATATGATCATATAAATGTACAGTAATTAATTGTAACACACTCAATAATCTATTACATGTATAACAACGTGTAACGCATAATTCATAACGTGTTTCAATGTTTATAAAAACAAAAAAATAATTAACTATTATAATATCACAAGCTTGCTTAAAGAGAGGGGTAATCAGCTCAATTTATAAATCATTTAAATTAATTTGTATTTATGTATTCTACCTAGACTGAGTTGAATAAATGATTATTATTATCATTATTATTCATTAATGTTAATGTTACTTTAGAGATATTTAAAAAAAAAATAATTTGCTTTAGAATATGAAATGAAAAATATGAGTTAATATCAAAAAAGCTTTATTATCATTAAAATACAATAAACAACGAGTGGACAGATAGTGATATACATTTAATTTGTCGGTCAAATGTAAAAACACTTATGCATTTACATCCAATAGTAAAATAACGTGTTTATTTCTCAAAAAAATAAAAAATAATCGATTAAGAATAACTGTGTCCTGCTGCTGTCTTACATAAATCACGTTGCGCGTAATGGTTAAAAACTGCTTTCGGGAACCTTTAAGTGTATTATACACTTATAATATCAACTAATCCACGATAGCACACGGGCCAACGAGACACACACCTACACATATATAACATTTATAAGATACAAAGCCGGTACTTAATCCGTCGCGTAATTGAGGTCGGCGATTCGAGGGGTTAAATTTACTCGAAAACGCATACCGGCGTCCCCGTCTAGACTCGACTTTAAAACGACGACGGTGACGATATGATTTTTTGGCACATCCATTATCACATCATAAAAGACAATATAATATTAAATACGTTACACAACCATCCATAACACACCCATATCACTCTTAAGAGAACGTCGTCAAGAACTGTTATCATTCGGACGAGTAATATATAATGATAAAATAAATACATATTATTAGATTGTGAAAACAATCACATATCGTAGACATTTTCAAAATAATAATTCACAAAAAATGTTATTTCTGTTCTAAAATGACCGAATAAAATATGTTATCTAAAACAATAAAAATTATTGTCTATGTTCCTAATAATAATAATAATAAAAAAATAAGTATCGTTACGATATTAGAGATAATACATCAGATAATCCCATGTCTTGTTCATATGTCAGTGAAACACATAAACTTATGTTATACCTACGCGTTATAGGCAAGTCTAAAAACCTTCAAGCATTTAAAAATATCAAAAATCTTTCTGCTGCAGGAATTTAACATGTTAATTGAAGTGCCAATCAATTTCGAACTCGGGCGATATAAGAACTGTTAATAAACTGGTTCATAAACTGGTTCATAAACTGGTTCAATAAACTTCTCGTTCTACCTGTAAAAAATTTTCTTACACAGCAAAAGTCACCACGGCAAAAAATATTAATTTAAAATAGTTTGTCAGTGCTCAAGTCGTCCAATTGATTTAAATCAACGAATACATCCAATTACACATATATCTACATACATTATTATAATACAAGAATATTATATAATACATTTTTACCGTAAATTTTAAATTAAATACATATACACGTATTTTTGTATTAATAATACATTGTTTCTTTTTTTTTTTTGTCAAACCCTCAATAATCTGACAATCTCTGGTCCCATACAAGTCAGACTAACGTAGTCCTAATATAATATGAGAGTATGAGACCATCTACACAATAGCTACACAATACGTAGGTACAGTATAATATATATAATATATATATATATATATATTGCCTATAGATAATACTTTTTTTCAAAATAGGTACTAGTGGGTATGAGAGGCGTATTTAAATCAATTTTCAATTATTTATTTCTTCCCATATTTGTATTCTTGCTATATGTCACCCGTATGAAAAACATATTTTCATAATAATTTTTACATGATTTTTGCAATAAGAATTTATCTAATATAATATTGTAATATAAACATTAAACACTCACTGTGTACTGTGGGACACATCGACGTCATCTTATAGTCCACCACAAGTATTAAGTGTTATCGATTTAATCAGAAATTATTATTGTTATTTATCATTGCTTCTTGCAGGTATAAAATAAAAATAATTATATAACATTTTAATAAATCTCTCGACTTCATTTTTGACAGACGACCGTTTATCGTATATATTACAAATAAAGACGCACGAGAATAACATTTTGTTTTTTAAATACCATAATCTCAATAATTATCTTAATCGAGTTCCACATCATTCGTCAAGTAATAATTTTTGTTTCGATTTACAATAATTAATAATTTAATTGTAATTGCGTCCAAAATAATATTAGGTAGGTATATCATTACATATATAATATATATTTAATATGCACATTTAATATATATATATTTTAAATTAAAATTTGTTTGATATCATCATCTAGCAGATTAAGAGAAAACTGTTTTTAAAAACCTAACCTAATCAGATTCTATACTTAACGCAGGTAACAAACAAAAATAATAATACCTATTGAAAGCGGCCGGAAAAATCGGGTTACACGTTAATAGGTAATTAATTACTTATCACAATTCGCTTCTGTCAAAGTTTATAGTATCATCGATGGACGAGGAACGATGTGTTGTGTTCCAAATTATCATTAGAGCACAGAAAAACATACAATTTTCTATAGTTACAATTACATATTATGTGCAATATAATCAAAATATTGTACAAGCACAGATTATATGAAAAAAGATAGTTCATTCGGCCAAAAACATTAGGAAAAAAAAATAAGATCTTTGATTGAGTGCGACCAAATCAGTGTAGCTGCATGAATTTATCTAAATTCTCATTCAGAAGTTATACAATATTATTGTATACTTGTAGTTCCGAGTTCCGTAAGTAAAGATCGTAAATCGTAATTAGCATGACAAACTAGATCTATTGACAATCGACATATGCAATTGTGATTTGTGAAAGGCAATTGTTATTATTAATTAACACAAGCTTTTAACACAGATAGTCTGTGCTTTTAACTTTACTTTATAAACTCAAATTCACATTTAACATTTTTTAGTCTTAACCACAGACGGCACAGACTTTATTATATTATTTAGTTAGGTACTATTTAAAATTACTTACATTATATTTGTTAGTACTGTAAACATGATGATGATATCATACATTACATAAAAATATTTATTTCAATATTTGGACATTTTTCATGCTGAAGGACAACAAAGGTAAATATATATTAAAACATATAATAGGTATGTATTCTAAATGATTACAAATAACATTATTTTCATAACTTAAATATGGTTTATTTAAAGACACATATTATACTAGTTATAAAAAAAATAATTGATTAATGCTTAATTTATAATTTAGTTACAGATATTGAATACAAATATAGTATTATACAATTCAATTAGTAAATAATAGATATCGAATTGTAAAAATAAAATTTAAAAAAGGTATTTTTTAAATTACAATACACTAAAAAAATTTTAAAATTAGTACAGCAAGTCAGCTATGGATACCAGCCAACTATCAATAAATTGCATCCGATTAATAACATTTGTTTGTTCTCTTTTGCTAATAATAGTTAAATTTGTAAAAAAATATTGCATATATTTTAAATGATCTTATTTTTTTTTGTTTGTTTAAAGGGTCTATTGAAATTTTTTGAAGTTAGCCTTCTTGAATAATTGAAAATATCAAATGGTTTGTCCATATTTTCGATAAAATCTTATATTGCCTTTGAAGAAAACTCCAATTTGTTACTAATAAGGTAAGTTTCCGTGCCGGCTGCTACACTTTGACTAAATACTTGTGCAGCCAAAAAACTTTCATTTTCTCAAATATTCCAGGAAAAATATAAGAATATGTTAATTTTGGAACTATTTTTAAATTACATTTACTGTCTTGTTCGAAAAATACTAAATGCTTTTTTTTCGATTAAGTTATTATTGAATTTAAAATTGTGTTGACAAAACATATTTCTTGTTGATTTTAATAAATGGGGAGGGTCAAAAATATATATTATTTCATTTTCACAAACTTTCAAAAAAGGTCTGGCTCATGTAACATTAACATTTTTACTGAAACTAACAAAGTTAGAACCCATATCTGTAATAAAGATTTTTACATTTAATCCTATATCAAAAAGTTTGAGAATAGTTTCAAAAATGATATCTTGCAAATCATCTCATGTACAACTACTTGATACTAAAATTATGCAATTGGTTGTTTACAAATTACATTTATTCCTCTAACCATTAGAACAAATGCGTACTTGGCAGGATTATAAGTCTTTGTCTTATTTGTTTGATGGTACTCTATAATTTCATCTTTGTTTAACATATAATAGAGATTAAATTTTAATGCCATTTCATCTGCACAAAGAACACATTCTTTAGCTTCTTCAGTAAAATATTTAATTTTATACTTAATAATATTAAAAAGAAAATCATTCAAGTTTGGTATCATTTCAAATTTATGAGTTAAACGTTTTAAAGTAGAAATTGATGGCAGTGAAAGAGTATTTAGTAAAAGTTTATAGACTCCGGGTCCTAAAAAATAAATATTTAATGCTAATTGTTTAATTTTGTTATTATATCTATAACTTTCTTTTTTTTTTTAATTCATTTGGAACTTGACAATAGTAAATAATCCAGGTGATAAAAATTTTACACTTAATCGTAAAAAATGTTCAACTGTATCGTAATTATATAATTGTTAACTTACTATATTCTTCTTTAAACTTTTTATTCCAATTTTTTTTTAATTTAATCTCCATAGCTAGTATTTGTCTCCTGGGTATATTTTCCAATAAGTATCCAGGCGTTTGCATTGAAAAATCAATAGTTGTGGAGGAGCTATAAGATTCATTTGAAACATCAGAAGCATTCATGGATCCACCTAAATGACTTTATAATCCTTCAGTGCCTGGAATTGAAGTACTACAGCTACTTTGATCTACTGAACTATCATTAAACTACTGTAGATCTACATGCAATTTAGCCAACTTTGATCTTTCAAACGTTATTTCATCTAAAAATTATAATTAAACCGAGAATTAGTTTATTAAGATGAAAATTACTTTTTGAAATTATTTAAATTGTTTTTAAACATGTTTTAATAATTTTAATTTTTACTTACTATTAAATATTGTTAGAATAGTATTGATAACTAATCGATTTTTTGTTGTAGAGTTCAAAAACATTGAGTTTACAAAGTAATCGCCATATACTTCATAACTATTTTTTTGACAGTTCTTTAATAAGATTTTCTGTACCACAAATTTTTATGCATAGTGATAGATAATCGTCGTTTGGATATTGGAAAAAACTTATATTTCTAGTATTAGCTTTACTCTTGCAATATTATACAAAGCAACACATTCCTGTTTTTTACTGTCCATTTTGTAGCACAACACTAAATTTAGTACTAAAAAAATATTTTAAACCTACACACTCAATCAGTAGTCAACTAATAAGTTACATGAAATTCACACAAACAGCAACTAGAGGTCAAGATAACCTAAGGGATGTGAAAGGTTACGATTACCTAAAGGAATGTAAGGCTAGACAAGATGTTGTGTAAGTATGTATGAATATGTAAGTATGAATTTCAATGTTGACGCCAGGTAGGAATCAGCACGTTTTTTCGCCATAGACCTAACGAAATTTAATGTCTGCACTGTGGCCACACTAATTTCGTCGCTGTGATAATATTTATAGTTTTTGTTTACATCCAGAGTGAGCTTTCTGTTTTTATATAGTCTGTGGTAAAGGTGTCGCAATAAAAATAATCGTCAATGTCAAAAACATATTGTTTTATCTCGACATTTTTTACACTTTAACGCCATGACACCATCATATGTATATTAATATAAATAATACTACATCATGACACTGCGCGTGTGCATACAGGGTGATTCACTAAGCATGCTCACCCCCCATTTTTCATTTAATAATGAATTTATTCAAATACCAATTTTTGGAATTTTTAAACATACCTACTTAAAAACTGTTTTCTAAAATTCTTAAGATTTTTTTTACTATTTGTGGAATGTTCTATGGCGAAACCAACTTCTGTTATTCAAACGAGAACCCCACTTCATTTTTACTATAAAATGAATATTTTTTTTAAACATTTTGATGTACCTAATTCAAAGTTCAAACAAGTAGTTTCTTAGTTATTAAAATGTTTATACTAAAGACAATAATGTTAAAAAATAGTGTAACAAAAATATAAAATAGATTTAATATTGGATTTAGTGTTTATTATACTTTGACTATTTTTACAAATTATAAATAGATTAATGTCAATAACTAAAATGTTTAACTCATCATACCTCCCATGTCCTCAAAACCTAAGATCATGACCTATTATCCTTAATAAGTACACAAAGTCAAATAACTCCAAAACTACTAGTTTGAATTTTGATTTTGATACACCATACGTCAACATGTTCAGTAAAATTATCCAATAAATAATTTACAGTAGAAAAGGGAAGCCTTTATTTAAAAAACAAGAGTCTGCATCTCCACAGGGTATTCCTTAAGTAGTACCTAAATTATCAAGAATTTTTAAGTCCGGTCTTTAAGAATATTTAAAAATTCTGAAAATCAAATGTTTAATGCGTTATATAAAAGAGTGAGCACGTTTGGTGAATCATTTAATACCTTATATATGGGTAGATAACACATACTGTGTTTTATATTATTGAAGTCTATCCACGGGTGTCGAAAGTATACAAAACACAATGTAAAACGAATAAAAATGCACTGACGTCATTAGTGTTTAGGAAGTAAAATAATATTATAATTGAGTATTTAGCTAGTCACAATTGGAAACACAAGTAGGTTATACACCAATGTACACGCCGCAGACGGCGACAATACAAATATTGCGTACCTAGGCATTACATTATAGGCATATTTATGACTTGGAAAAGTTTGGAAACCGTGAATGCACAGCGGCCATACCTATTTACCTAACTTATAATATAGGTAGGTACCGCATTATTCCACGTCACGGTTAAAGGTAATAAAACAATAACCGCGATGACACGCTGCTGTGAAATGGCACACTCGCGGTTTACCCACCTGCGCGTGTTGTGTGTATTATGTGTACACACAGAATTCGGTTTTAATCGTTGCACGTGCATATCATTAAAGTTTATTTTCGAAAAATCGAACAACAAATGCCAGGCACGTCGCCAAGTAGGGGGAGGGGGACGGAACAAAAGTCAGTGGTCCTGAACCAGCACACTCTGTTTTATTTTTAAATATTTCAAATATATGTAGTTATTATCCCGATGTTTATGTAGGTAGAAGCGTACTATACATAAATAGTCGTTGAAAAAAAATCAAATTCTAAGATTTAATTATATAAATATTATTTGTCGGCCGTTAATTGATAAGGTAAATTATAAGAGGAGTGGTGGAGGGATACAACATCAAGTAGAAAGGTGCCAAAAAATATTGGCTCACTAATGGATAAATTTCTAGTGTGAACCTTCTACAGTCACATTCACGGGAGGGGGCGGGGGCGTTAATGCGTTATGTGTTTTAGTATGGCTCATCATACAACTGACGTATTCAATTCGACCGTTATTAATTTTACAATTTTATATTTTAATATGTATCAACTCTGCGTGAGAAAATCAAATCAAGTCCCGCGGTTCCCAGCCCGCCTAGGAAGCGTACTGTTGCGGGCTGTATCGCGTTTACGTTCATATTATAATGCATACTCGTAAGTCTATTGCCACTTGCCACCGTCAACACGTGGTGTTATTTTTTATTCCTTTTTTTTTTTTGTGGTACACACACTAATTTATAATATTTCTAACGGCCAGCGGACGAGATACGTGCGCGTTATAACGGTATGCCGGTAGCAGGTTATTACGGGCTACGAACTAGCACGTAACAAGCTATATAATTGTAGTGATTAATGAACGGGTCTAGAAAAACTTTTCCACATTGACGTGCGAGAGGGCTCTTTTCGAAAGGCAGACAGATAGGTCGGTAGGTACAAGTGGAAGATAGCAGATACTTATTAGGCATTCATCATTTGCTCCCTTTTTGAACCTCTTCACACAGACGGACTGCTGTAGCCACCAAACGTAAACTTTTAACATATGTTACGGCCAATGTCGAAAATTGAACATTTACGTCATTAACCGGTCATTAACGTTAGTAGCCAAGTTGCTAGGTTATTTTCGTAAACTACCGGACAATAACGTCAATTTCCAAGATAATCGTTTATTGTTGTAAATTACAAAATAAAATAAAACAGTTTTACCTAAATTACCGAATATTAACGTTATTAACCATTGACTGATGGTCAATTGACAATTATACGAATGACTGAAAATTCACATTAATTTATTATACTATATTTATAATTTATTATTTATTTTCGCAAGACATGCTGTTAATGTCGTAAATTGCCGGTCATTTACATACACTTGTATTGTACAAGGTAATTTTCAACATTAGCCGGGCTTTAACGTAAATATTATCATTTTCGTCATTGACCGTAATATATATATTATCATATTATTACACTGCAACGAATAAATTATTATGTTAAATTAGAGGCCGAAATATAATACGTTAATACCTGATGAATTAACATTTCTCATTATCCGCAAAGACTTTTCATCAAATTTTAATTGAAATATTTATTTTCATAAACCAATACGCGGGATAGTTTTAAATTAAAAAAGTTTTTTCTAGACGACCGGGCTCTGCATAGGTACATATCTAGAAGAATGATAATGTGTATTCCGATGAATAATAATAATAATACGATATAGATATTTCGATTATACTGTAAACATATGGAAAGACAGCATAATCCTTACTATTCCCCAACACATAATAATTAATATAAAACATTATAATTACCGCATATAACAGAGATGGGGATAAAATATCTGGAAAAAATATAGGTACAACTATATTTACCCACCTCTTGAAACAAAAATACAAGATAAACTTATAAAAAGATACTAGATGCTCTGTTTGTTTTTAACTTTAAATACAAGATTTTACTTTAAGCTGTATTTAATAATAATATGGTTTTTGTTTTTATTTGAAATTCAAAAATAATTTATACTTCTTTTAACTTGTTTTATGATTTATTTAATGATTCCATCAATCAGGTATGGAAGTAAAAATGATGTAAATTTAACAAAAATTGAATACTTTTTTTTTGTAATTTTTTTCTAATATCCAAACACAAAATAAATAAAAAAAAAATAATATATAAGATAAGTACACAATTAAACTAAAGAAAAAAGTATCTAGATAGGTACAAGTACATATTAAATACTGTCTATTCTTGCTATAAGACATATTCCCTACAATAAATCCTAAAAAAATATATTTAACAAGATTATCATTTTTATTATATGAACCAGAGGATGATGGATTATAAAAATAAATTTATATAATAAAATGTACAAAAATATTTATGATAGGTAATGCATTCTAAGAAACACAAATCTTTCGTTATAAAAATGCTATATTTGCTAATTTAATTAATATTTAATAGTTTTATACATTACAAAAATCGATAATTATTTAGCATAAAAGCGCCTTGAAATTTGAAATTATAACATGTATTAAATTAATAATTAATTATACCAACAATACATTACCGATATAATAAAATAACGTAATTTTTTTTTATTTTATCAAAACTTTGGACACTAATGGAAACATGGTGAAATTACTACATAATCAAAACATCGTGTTTCAGACGTCCAACTTAATTAATATACTATAAGACAATGTCGGTTTTTTTTATCAGCATGTATATGTATATAATATTAAAAATTAACATTATATTTTAAGTAGGAAATATGTAAATAATTAAACTGATGCACACTATATAACATATAAATAAAAATAAATTTATGTCAATAATTAAGTAATAATAAGATTAATTGTATAATAATTTATAATTATAATTATATTATAATACTAGATAGTAAATGTGGAGAAGGTAAACTTTTAGACAATTATAGATAAAAAGTATATCGAATATTATTGAGTTTCATAAAGGTGATGTATATCGACGTATTTTACTTATTTATTTGCCTATCTGTTTATTGATTCTACATACAACGTAAAGGAATAAATCATGAAGATTTGTTATACTATTTACATGTAATTTATAAAACTATTGTGAAATACTCTATTTCTTCAATGATAAACTTCAAAACAACAATAGCTTAGACTTGTTTTCCAAACAATAAATTAAACAGCAACACAGAAAAAAACGTGCAAGAATAAAAAATAAAAAAAAAAAAATAATATCACAAATTTATTATAAACAAGGAACTTATGATTAGGGAACACAAAACCATAATACGATTATGTCACATATCATAATATTATTATAGTCACAAAAACACTAACAGACGAGACATAGGGTTGGCCAGTAAATGTTAAAACACTATATTCGTAAAACATGATACTGTGGTGAGGAGAGTTACCGAAATCAAACTAAAGTTTTGTATGTATGTACGGACAAAAAGCTCAAAAAGAAGAAAAACGTCCTATCCCATCATTATATCTATATACATATATAGTGGGTGTGTATCACATTTAGTTCGAAACTCTTGTAATACTTCTATTTTCGAAATGTATACACTAATTAATATTCGACCTGCGAACCAACCAAAAAAGTCTGTGACACTTTTTACGTCGATGCACTACAATACACGGCTCGGAAGTTTTCCCAAACAAAAACCAAGGTCGAAGTTGTGTCCCTATCAGATCCGCGAGAAGAGGAGTGGAATTATTATTAAAACGATACACGACTCGGCTGGAAAAATAAACGATCGATACGTGGGCATTTTCGTCTCCACATGGCTGAGCTCGCGTTATTGGCGCGCCGGGACCAGACGCAGAGCCGCCAGTACGGTCTTCAACGTCCGACGGCCAGTGCAGACGCAATGGTAGCGATCGCAAGGCGGCGGTCGTAAGGTGGTTGCTATACCACTACTGAAGACCCTGAGTCGTCGTCGTGCAGTTGCCTCCGGTCGTCGTCGTTGTCGCGCGGCCGTCAGTGGTCGGCAACATAGCTGTGCCGCACGAAGACAACACCTGTTGAATGGTCTGGCCCTCGAACGTGAGTAAGGTGACCGGCGGATCGATGGCCTGCGCGTAAGCCACGTCGCCTTGCGTGTCCAATATTCGGTAGTACTGCTCCTCGTTCAGACCTTCGCTGGACGCACTCAATCCCAAGTCTCGCATGGCCTGCGTCATGTACGCGGAATTGTTCTAAGTTGGGGAAAGATAATGAAAAAAATAAAATGTTTAAGAAATAAACGCGACAGTGTCATCATAATATTGTGCTGTAATATTATAAAGTCGAAAAGTGTTAAAAAATAAATCATTAACACGAGACCGGAAATTTTTAAGCATTAGTAGTAGTGTAGCTTGATGGCCTATCCAAAACGCCGTGTTATTGTGTTTTTTAAAATTTTTTTGTAATATTTTATTAAAATGCATAGAAAAAACACGTTTTATGAGGTAATGGAAAATTGAACCCAACGGTGATAGTACAAACGCCGGAACGAAATGAAAAAAGTTATAAAATGGCGCGCACTTAATCCCCGAATTCATCACAAACACCGCCAATAGCCAGTCGTTATGAAGGGACAGCGCTTTTGGAGGCACGCACACCAACGCTCCGTATGAAATATAATATAACCATTAATCCGACTGGGGTCCCGCACACTCTGTACAATATGCACGCACGTTTATATTATTGCATATCATTACAACCCGTTGTAATCCGCATCGGCTCAATCGATCGCGCGCACTGTATATATAAAACAGTATTCACCAGGCTTACTTTTATGGGCCGTTTGATGGCTATTATGCTGCCCGGTTCGATTGGATTGTCCAGCTGTATGTCGGTGGCCGTTAATTCAAAACCGTCCGTATCTGAAACACATATAAATGCCAATAACGATGGCGATAATTATTAATAAAATAACACACTCGCCGGCGCACACGAGTTCATGTGTTTTCGCTCCGAATTGAGGCCAAATTAAAAAACTACTATTCTCTGTCTACTAGACGCGGACTTGCATTGCACGTGTGCATGTTCAAGCATACTTGACGACGAATTATTTTTTTTTATAGCACTCGATTAGCTGAAAACTGAAAAGTACCCGTTCCCTTTCATTACTCTTTTATTGCTTGTAATCAAGTTCATGTACACGATCGATAATAATTAATAATACTGCAACGTCAATGCCACCAGTAATTAATACACTTAGATTACAGCCAATGAGACTTCAACAATACATTGAAAAAATTACAAGCATATTGGAGAATATGGACAGTCATATTATTAAGTAATACATATTAAGTCATACTATTTTTTTTCCACGAAATTGGTTTTTTTCGGTCAATTATTGACTGAAGTGGAATTTGTAAAAATAACAAACGACAAGACATGGACGACCTATTCAAAAGAATACACATAAACTAATATATCTAAAATTGCGTTTCTAATTATATTTCCCGATAATAAGGAAAATAATCTTATACCATTTATGACAATACCATTAGAAGTCCAATAAACAAGGCGACATGACAAAATTAATATGTTACCTAGGGCACAAAAATAAAAATCTTAAAAGGTAATTTTCTATTATCTGCTTGAAAAGTTTGATGCATTTTTTTTCTACAGCATTATAAATTAGTGGACAATCCATAAAATATTAATGGTTTAATTCGATTAAAATAATATAATTTTTGAGTAAAATAGTTTTTAGTATAAATAGGTAATTATAGCATAACATTAAGCCTTAATTCTAATAAAAAAAAATTAATCTAAATATTTTTAAAATATCATCGTGTGTATAAAATATATATATATAGTTTTACAAAGTGTTTATTTTTTAGTAAACAACAACATATTATGAGTTGTTTTTATAGCAATAATTTTTTTTTTCATTTTTAACAAGAAATATACAATCTATACCCTTAGGCACAATAAGAATATGTGATATAATATAATAATTTGTACATGGAAACGTGAGGGAAGAAGCCATCCAGTGAAAGCACTACCTATTTATTAATTAATAATTTTTTTTATTATTATTATTATTATAATTATTCATTGAGTAAGTCCAATTTCTTTTCAGTCGTCGTGAGGGATTGCCTGGTATTGTGCGGGAAGCTAAATTAGATATAAGAGGATTAGAATGATATGGAAGTCTGTTATGAAATCTTTTGTAATATGTTACTGCTTCAGTGTAAATTGTTTTAAATTTAAATCTGTGTGCAGTGTAGTTGGGAGACATATGGTGGGGCATTAGTGATTAATCATAAAATTTTATTTTGAACGGTTTGAATTTTATTTACATTAGTTTTTTTTTATAGCAATAAATAAATATCAAACATACATACCCAATTTTCAAAATTGTTTCAAATTTAAATTTTAACAAAATTCGATATTTAAACAACAAAAAAGA
This sequence comes from Pentalonia nigronervosa, assembly GCA_014851325.1. Taxonomy (NCBI): domain Eukaryota; kingdom Metazoa; phylum Arthropoda; class Insecta; order Hemiptera; family Aphididae; genus Pentalonia; species Pentalonia nigronervosa. Next base: position 46,488 of record JACXSJ010001702.1, on the reverse strand, counting down.
CTAGCTATTTTGTTATAATTCAAAAAATTAAACCGTAGAGACTAGAAACTTTTTGCCATTGCGGTTGTTATTATATCCTAAACAAAATGCAGTTTTAAAAATATTTAAAGACCAATTTTAAGCTATTTATACCACGAACATTCAAGTTAGGATTGTTAGGTTATTATAAATAGCCTTAAATGGTATACCATGTATATAACCTTAAAAGTAATAAAATAAATAAATGATCCAACTAGACGTTTGATCACTATTGCTAATATGGACCCTTCGTAGTTCACGTATCGTTTAATTATTTAATATGATGATAAATGATGTAGGTTTGTGTTTTAATTATTAATTGTTAGCTATATGTAGAACATGTAAAATGTAAAACAATATAAGATAAAACCATAACTATTAAATCCTACTATTATATAAATTTAAAAAATAAACTATTATGTAAATTTAAAATACACTTACCAGTAAACTGAATATTAACCGTTTGAGGGGGTTGTTCAACTTTTTTTACTTTATGCCCAAGCTTTTTTGACGGTTGTGGTTTTTGTAGGGACGGAGGCAACAAGTGGTAGTGATGGGCTCGTTGATGTCTTAAAAGTTTATTTTTTAACACGTATTGTTTGTAACACCACTGGCAACTGTGCGCCTGAGATGAAGCAGTGGCGACATTGTTAGAATCCACTTGATTGGAAGGACTGTCATCAATGGTAATCGTCTAAACATACCAATAATTAATTGATCAATAAACTGATATTATATTCTTATCAAATGGTTATAATTAAACGATCTACTAAATAACATTGTATCATTTTTTACTAGTCTTACTTTATCAGTCGGTTTTTTGGGTAGTTCACAATCCGGATGATTTTTAAGTATATGCGATTTTCGCTTTGCGTTAGTTTTGTACATCTGAAGCAAATTTGAATATTGTAATAACAATGAATTAATTCCCCAACTACGTAAATATATTAAGATTAAGATGTGTCATAACTCATAATATAATTACCTTATCGCAGTACAAACACATGTACATTTTGGCTTTAGGCAAGACTGGTTGATTGAGCGACGGCACAGAGTCAAGACTTATTTCGGGATGTCTCAGTACCAAGTGATTGACGTAAACGCCTCTTTTTTTGAAACCTACCAAACATTTATCACACCTGAACTCTGAACTTTCGTATTCCAACATTATTTTTGTTGTTTTCTAAAAAAAATAATTAGTTTATTCAATGTAAAAATCGTATCGAAATTTACACGCAAAAATGTTGAAACATTTTGAATATTATAGATTTGCAGTAACTATGAATACTACAGCAATGCAATTTATAAATTAATATAAAGCATGGCATTTTTTCTTTACATAGTTGTATCAACTACATTATAAATTGAGTAAGATCAACATATTGAAATGTAATATAAATAATGTTTCAACGGTTGTATGAAATTTGTGTTAAAAATAATTTAATATCGTTTACTAATAATATTACCAATTTAATTTGTTGTTCTTTTCTCGCCGCTCTAGCTTCTAATTTTAATTGAATTTTCGATGGCTTTTTCTTAGAATAATGAACTTTATTCATATGTATCTTCAGTTTGTCTTTCCGCTTGTACTGTTTACCACACATGGTGCACAAAAAATCCCTCTGGTCCGAATGACTGTAAATAAAGTAATTATTAAATGTATATTATGTATTGAGCACTAAATCATTCGTATACGTTCGTAGTAATAATAGAACTATAGATTTCACACATAGAAATGTTCGTAATCAATACCTGAGCATGTGTAAATTGAGATTGAAACGGCTATTGAATGAACTATTGCAATATTCGCAACCAAACTCGATGCCATGATGCCGGGCTCGGATGTGCTTTCTGATTAACTTATAAGTATTGAATTGCTGCATGAAAAACAATAACAAAACAGTTTGTATTCGATCGTCAAAATACAATGGCGTCTATCTATTTAAGCGATGATAATAATGTGGTAGTCATAATAATATAATCATGAGCATTACACTGCTCCCATTGAAATTAAAAAAAAATATATGCCATTAATTAGCATGCATTAGATTAAATTTTCATGACTATTTTTGGAATTTTCGCTAGCCTTAATTACGAGTTATTTATTAAATAATAGCATGGTAGCGTAAAGTTACCCCGACCCCTATGAATAAAATAATCATCTTTTTTTTACCAACAATTTGCATGCGGTTGACACGGATTTGCATGATATTTGTTGTATAGCGTTATATTTAATTATCTCATCATAAACTCACATTTCTGACTAAAAGATGCACTGGTCATTACTTACATTTGATGTATTTTACATTAGCACTGTAGGTATGTATAATATAATATGTATGATGTATATTATACAATTCTAATTTATGTTATTATTACTACATATTTATTTATTATTTATTGTACAATTTGTACAACATTGTACCTACATGATTAGCATGCATATTTTAAATCTTGCAGTATAATCAAATACTCACATTTTGTTATAAGTTTTAATAGGTAATTTTATAACAGATAGATATATGTATGATTTTGAATATTAAAACTATTTTTTCTATACTTTTTAAGTACCATACTTATATCCAAATTATTTTTACATATGTACCCAAAATAATTTCGAATAAAACTATAGAAGCTAAGGAACTAAACTTGATTTAGTTATGTCCAGAGCATTCCCTAGTAAGACATGTGAGTTATCGATGAGACAGTTTGACATAACGCTCGGCCATTAATGTATGTGAAGGGTTGAGATAATGCGTGTATCGAAAAACCAATTTTCCTGGAAAATTATGAGATGTCAACTTTAGTAATAGTTTTACAAATTCATAAAAAAAAAATTTTTAAAAAGTGATTTTTTCATTTGTTGTAGAAGGGGTAACATTACGTCCTAGCTCCCCTTATGCTATTTTAAATAAATAGCTATTTTAATAAATAGGTAAATCATAATTAATAGGAGTAGTGAAAATTCCAAAAATAGTTTTGCAAAATATTATAACATGTAAAAGCACAATACTCGTGTAGTCTTGTATTAAAAAGTCAACGGATAAAACAAAAATCTACAATAAAATTTTTTTTTTAAATACTACAATGATTAAAGTAGCTAATAATGATTAAATAGTTAATTAAATTAATAAACTAACACTATTGTGTTACGTCCTAGCTCCCCTTATGCTATTTTAAATAAATAGCTATTTTAATAAATAGGTAAATCATAATTAATAGAAGTAGTGAAAATTCCAAAAATAGTTTTGCATGTTTATATTCATGCTAATAAATGGCATAATTTTATTTTTTTAATTTAACTTGGGGAGAAAGAGGCAATATAATGTGCGTAATATAATCATACAAGTGGGCACATTGGGCAATAGAAGATGTTGTTCACCGCGTGCGAATATACGTGTCCCTTCAATGATTTCAAATCGACAAACGTCAAACGGCACATGGGACAGTCATAAATTACACCCTCTGAAATGAATAAAAAATATTATTACACACTTAGTTACATATTTTTGTATAAGCAATAACATCTGACGGTAACGCAGACAGTGCAAAATATTATAACAAGTAAAAGCACAATACTCGTGTAGTCTTGTATTAAAAAGTCGACGAATAAAACAAAAATCTACAATAAAAATTTTTTTTAAATACTACAATGATTAAAGTAGCTAATAATGATTAAATAGTTAATTAAATTAATAAACTAACACTATTGTGTTATGAGTTGATTGTCATACAACTGCGCCGGTATCTCGCATAATATATAAGTCTAAAGCCCGGATTTTTATGCAAACATTATTGTTAAATATGCACATAGATGTACTTAACAATTTAAAAATATGCAAAAAAAAATTCTTTATTGTGTGCTAAAAAAATAAATATCTTAAAAAAATTACAAAATATATTATGTTTAATAAATACAATTTAAATATCAGTATACTTCTGCTTATAAATGTATATGTGTACAAAATATTATACCTACAATTTAATTAAATAATTGCAAAATTAATAACTTAAAATGTAATATTAATTTTGGAACAATCATCATTAAGTTACAAAATATAATTTTAGATTTTCAAATTGGAAATTTCTGCCTGTCGATGATCAGTGAGAAAAATTAAGTATAAAAAAAAAAAATTTTGTGAATCAAAAAACAAAACATGAATTATTTATAAAAAATACAAATTTTATGTAATTATATAGAAATCTGCAATTTATAGTCATTTTTACTCAAATATGCAAAAATATACAAAAAAAAAAATTAACCATAGAATTCACACATTAAAAATATCAACATTTAGAATCAAAATAATTCTAGGCGGATTTCAGAAGAATATAAATTTGCATAAAAATCTGTTCCTTATATACGACGTAGTTCTAAAGGAAAATAAATGACAATAAACCATAATGTGCATTGTGTGGTGTAGTATAAACATATGGTAATTGGATCACAAGTGATCGTGTACTCATGTGACAATCAACGTATTGTATCAATGATGAAATTGTATAAATTAATAATAAAAACCTAGTAATATGAACATTTTTCATACAAATTATAACAAAGTAATGCCATCTATAATGTTAAAACTGTACCAACCAAAATGGGTGCGCACGTGACACGTTAGAACGACAGTGTTCAAAAAACGCTTATCACACATGTTACATTTATACGGCTTGAGTTCATTTTCCTTATGTTTTGCTTGATGTGCCTGAACAGAGAAAATATAAAAGTAAAATAATAATAACAAAATAATACGGTATAAACAAAAAGGAACAAATTAAATGTCAAACAAAACTTGCAGAGTAAATGTATAAACAAGTTTATTGGAACAAATCAATTTCATATTTTATTACCCATGGATTGACGTTTACTGTTAATACGTGTACTCGTATGTATAATAAAACTTAGAAATAGATACTTATTGTTAAAAAAACATAAACAATTCGACTTTTAAATGTGTGTTTATCTACTTATAACTTATTATTTTAAATTATATTTTTTTCCTGGTGTATCATACACGTTTCTAATAAAACATCCAAATGTTTATTATTATTTAAATATAGTTCATGCAAAAACTAACCCTCAAATGAATGGCATTCCTGTATCTCCTTTCACACTTATAACAGTTGTAAAAGGTACCACCTAGGCCCATTCGGTTATCTGTGAAACTGTGCACGTAAACGTGTTTAATTAGTTCTTCGGTTTGATAAAACTCCTGAAAAATAATAACAATAACATTCTAAAAAGTTAACTAATAAAAATGTAAATACAAATGTACTAGATAAGCATTAATAACTTTGTATGTTCTAAGCCTCCACTTTTTTTAATCAAATTATTTACGACTTTTTGAATGCCCAAAACGCCTACTTGAACTAAATCTAAAATGTTCGATGTTTACTATATTACTAAATTTTATACTTACAGAATTACATTCCGGACAATTGGTATCGGTTAACGTTACTCGTTCGACATCAAACTCGTCTTCATGCAATTTAATGTGTATTAAAATTGTTTCGCGTTTTGAGAATTTCAAATCACAGGACATACACAACCAAATATGTCTAGTTATAATACAAAGGCAGACTATTAATAATTACATTTTAAAGTATAGATAATCGCTCTGCTATATGTGCAGTATGTTTTGAGTGTACATCATCATTGAGTAAATTATTTTTTTTTTCGAACTATTAAGAAAAGTTTTGGAATTATTTTTTATTTAACTCCCTCAAAGTACCAACTAGATTCACTTTCTTATCAGAAAATATATAAAAGTTGAAGATCGAAGCATTTTTACTGCTTCTAAAAGTGGTGACAGACAAAAATATAAAATATAAAAAAAACACATAAATTTGAAACATTTTCCGATTAATTCAGAATTTAAAATCCACTCTATATATACCAAGAACTATAACTACTTACTTAATATTATTGTTCGATCTTAATTTCATTTTATAGGCATTTTTCGAATTATTCTGCGCATTAACGCAAAGATTACACTGAGCATTATTTTTACCAAATCTATTGGATAATCTTCTTTTTATTGTCATATGCTTGCAAGTCGTTGATGGTGTTCTCATCTAAAAAAATAACCAAAAATCTAAAGTTAAACCATTTACGCGGATACCGTGTACAATATACCATTTTTCCTTTGCTCGGTAAATTATTTCTAAAATGTTCAGACTGTTTGTTCAACTCCTGGGATATTTTCATCGATTTAAACGATTTTCGTGCAAGAGTAGAAATCCCCTGATTGTTTACTAAACAAACAGTTTTATTTTATTTAATACATAATATTACGTTTTTAAAAATTTATATTGTACACTTAAAAATTATAATTACGGTATAACTACTAATATAACTACTTAACTACTAATATCCTGTTAGGACACTCCCCGTTGTACGCTACTTAGATTATGTGTAATTATGAATTATTATTCGGTAGTCAAAAATTATAACGTACAACAACGTACAAGAATTAATTATAGAATCAAAATCTGACATTGATGTATTGATTTCACAAATCATAATAATTTAAAGTGTGCACTGTATAATTAAGATAATTAACGGTACGAATATGATCGAGGAGTATCCACACAAACGTCAAAATAAATATCAATCCAACCGCGTTTATCGTGTTTGCAGCACATAAATATTGTGTAGCTACCTATACAAACAACACAGTAGGCCGGTGGTAAATATTATGACATGATATTATATTATACAATAATAAATAAATCGGCCGATGTGTAAAGTATAATAAGCCAGACACTAACTACGACTTTCATTGGTACATAATAATATAAGCAAGTGTACAATTCGGTTTCTACATTTATTGATACGTCTTATGTTGTGTATGTTTTAACGCTATATGTTTACAATATTGTATTGTTGAAATCGTGCCCAAATTAACACCAATTAATTACAAAAATCGTCAATTTATTTTTACCATCATATTACAATAATAATAAATCAATAAATTTCTATCTCTCATTTTAATTTATCTACGTTCTTTACTCCGATGTAACACAGATAGCATTATACATGGGAATTTATTTCACGATATCGTGAAGACATTACTTTCTCCATTAAAATGTGTAAAAGTATACACAAACAACGAATTTCATTCGAACCTCGAAATTCGCTTCCAAGAAATCGTTTTCATTACTTCAGTTGATACTCGACGAACAATATTTATAGTTACGTGGACAAATAATATGAATAATACTACTAATAATGATTACTGAATATAACTTATAAGTGAACAATATTTTCCGTTATGATCGCCATACAAAACAAACTTAGCATTATAAACACTAATAAAAAGTCAATAAATGTCTACTCAAAACTAATATATCCAAGATCATATACCTACCTACTATAAATAAATATTAAAACGATTGGTTTTTTAAACTGATACGGTGCTTTAGGTATAGCTAAATGTAGATCCACGCGCACGAGAAAACTATTTTTGTTATATTTGTTTTAATATTACATTTATTGTCATTTACATTAATATTATATTTATTGTTTTTTTTTTTTTTTTAGTTTCTACGATATATTAAACGAAATAAAATCATATTAAATACCAAATGGCTTAAAACTTAAGATAAATAACTAGTAGTTGTAACAAAATCCGAGCTTTTTTTCATCAAATCTTGGCAAGTTGACTACTGCAATATACAATATATTTGTCGAAATAATTGTTCGTTCATTTAAATTAATGGCATTGGAATTATTACAAGTTGTCCGAGTCAGTGAAAACAACATGAAAAATTAGAGGTTTTTTAAAGCTCGCTAGGGAATGTAGTAACTTACACATTTAAAAAATAAACTTTTAGGTACGTAGGTACGAAATAAGATCTATAACTTTCCCGAGTTAATTTATACTATATGAAGATAGGAGATAGAAGCAACAATACTGATGGTATAAATCTAAGAAAATTTAAATTATTAGCTTGCACATTTTAAAAGATTACAAGCAAATTAAAAATTTTGAACTAATTTTGCCTACACTTTGCACGCATTCGATTGAGTAACTATAACGTACAAAGCACTGTTTCCAATGACTATCAAACGGTAAAAACTGGTTTTATAGATACCATTGAAATCACAATACGAGATATACGTTTGACTATAATTTATATTACTATTAGTACCTATAAAATTGCATTCCCTGTCTTAACATAAACTCTTATAACCTAAATTACATACAATATTAATATTTAATACCAGGCGCCTATGCATTTTACTATAATAGATATTATGCGTGTATGATTTGTAATTTAATTTTTAATTTTTAAAAAGTAATGATAGTACTTAGGAGAAATACATATTGTTATGCAGCACTACCAAAATACGAAATTATACGTTTGCATTTAATTATTTTTATAATTATATATTGTTAAATAAGTACTTGTTAAATTCATAATAATATAATTATTCTTAAATTGGTACTTGTAAAATTTATAATTTTCCTAATAATATAATTTTTGTTGAAATATTATAATCATATTTAGAGAATTATTTATAGTTAATTTAATTTTTTTATAAAACTCGAAGTGCTATTAAATTCAAATCAATGCTTTGGGTTGTACTTGATTGGGTCCGATAATTATTTTGTTATTGTTAATTTTGGATGGATTTAATTGATAAGTGTGTATATACTATGATGGTATTATTGGTATTTATCACTCTATAATAGTGACAATAATTCTGTTGTTACTTATTACTAAGTAATTTAGCAAATTCGTTGTATTTAACACTCATAAGTAGTTTAATTTACATATTTATGTATTAATACTAATTTGTGTAAAAATATTGTAATGTATGTATAAAATATTAAGTAATTATTTTAATCATTTCTTTATATATTAATATATTCATATTTTATTATTATATAATATATTATTTTTCTTAATTATTTCTCCTGTACATTACATTTGTATTCGATTTAAATTTCCACTTGGCGTTATAAATCAATAAGAATTATAATTATAATTACAATTATTATTATTTTATTAACGCCAATAATAATATTAAAATAGTTAAATCTATTTATTGAATACCTATTTATGTTTATTCAAATTCCATTGGAAATCTTTATGATTTGTTTTGGTCCACGAAAACTTCTTCCGTTGGTTAGACCACTGTATATACTAAAGTATATTATATATGTATATGAATAATAAACAGAACCTCTACATTTATGCCCACAGCACGATAGTTCAAAAGGAATGTGCTGCATTAACGCTTTTAGCCGGACAGACTAGCTTGTGTGTAAGGATACAGTAGTCAGTTCCTATGTAAGTGGCAGAGCATCTAAATCAAGCAGAGCTTTCAAAACATTTAATTAAAATAATATGTAATGAACTCAAGTTAAACCAGTAAAGAATTACTCATGATACTATTAAAATCTACCTCATTATCAGATTTGTTTAAGAGTATGTTTTTACTAGTATCGTGTGACAAATTTTACGCGCATAACTAAATCTCAGATTTTAAAAAAAAAAACGTTTTAATAGTTATTAGTTTCTAATGTTAGTAGTGCTATACTTTTTTTTCAATATTTTTAGATTTTGAGCAGAGCAATGAATGTATTGACTTCATAATATTGTGTCTTTTTTTTGTCTGTCATTTAAATTAAAATTTATAAAATGTTCAGTTTTTATAGTTAAGGATCAAAAAACTAAAACTAAGTTTTTCATAAATATTTAATAGTGTAACCAAAAAATCAAAAAAATATATTAAAAAAATAATTTTTTATAGATTTTTCAAGTTCAAATTTAGACTAAATTAGATATTTAAATAAAGAATAACGATGTTATTTATTTCGTTGTAATTTAAAAATATTTTTCATGGGTGCTTGAAACTTTTAAAGTATATTATTATATTTTATACACTCAATTAAATTTTCAAATGCAATGTTTACTGCAAAAATTAATTCAACCTACTGTGTTGTTAATAGTAAAATGAATTATTTTAATAGCAATAATATCTTAAAATAATCTTAGTTATATAAGCTGGCAGGCGATCTTCGCTAAGAATCGTTTTTCGTATACAATGAAATACATTGAATTCAAATTTAGCACATCCATGAAAGTGCTCCACACGATACATACCGTACAGCGCAGAGCGGTACCCACTTGCCGACTATTTTTTTTTTTAGATTTGATGTTCTTAACATTTAGAAGAAAAATGAATTTATATAAACCTGTTTGTTTTAAAAACTGGATATTATAATATCATAATCTGCACATTGAAAATATTATCTACCATTATATTTAATTAAAAGATAAATAACATATATCCTACTATTACTTTTTTTTACTCACACAACGACGAGGGAGTGGTGCCAATGAAAAAAAGAAATCAGAAGTAGACTAGGACCAAACAAGATGTATTAAGTACCTAGCACGAATAATAAGTACGATCACAGTTTTTCTCAATGTTGATAATAACAAAAAAAAAAGAAAAAAAATCGAAATTTTAAATGAAACTAGTTTAGAAATTTCATAACAATAAATTGAATTTATTTTTTTTTCAAGATTAATATCAAATCGAGGAATATATTGGTTTCACCATGATTTCACGACGGGTTTTTTTTTTTGAAGAAGAAGAATAACATAATTATTTTATAACAATGATTCAATACAATTTTTTGACATTTCGTTAATTCGAATTTTCAGTTTTAGAAACGTATTGTCGATTTTGTTGTATTTGTCTTATCGTTATTAAATTCCAACCTCAATTTACCCGAATAATACCAGAATACCACTCGGGTCTTATCACTTATTATGATATTGCATGAATTTAATAACTATTTGTTTGTAATATACATCAAGTTATAGCTAAAACCTACGTATTATCGTAAGTGTATTTACGATTAAATGCGTATTGCAAATTGTAACATTTATTATATAATATGCATTGAATTTTTAGATGGACTTTAATATCTTTTTTTAAGGCTTTAAGCTCGAACCTTTCTTCCTACGCTTGACTTGACCAATACACAAACAATTATTATTCACCCGCGTATAAGCCCTATCATCAATATCGAGCATCTTTCGATTCATATAGCTTACAGGTACGGAGTACGCACTCAATAATATTTTTTACTACACGACCGCTTTGTCATCCCCTTGTTGAATATAATCTCGTTTGATGTAGATACCCTACATAAAATCATTGCATACGCGAATGATATACATAAAAAAAAAGCCTAATGATAACGAATTAAAAATATTGCGTTTTTACAAAGGTATAAAAATAATACAATTTATTTTTTCATTATATCTTATACTTTCAATATTAATTATTAAGCAACTATAATTAAACTTTTTGTCTAGGTACCCTATAAAAAATATGGTATTTAATATATATGTGCATTGTTCAATAACAATATTAGTAGAAATCAACCTCAATTTCAGAATACGCAATACACCTATACTCTGTCCAGCGAGAGAACACGCCGCGGACCGACGAAAATCGGGTTCTTCTGCGCATCCTCACACGACACCCTACCATAAGAGAACCTATTTCAATGGCAGGGTGACGCGGGGGTGCATAAAATCGGCTCTTTCTCTCACTGGACAGAGTATAAGCCCAATCATAATATAATGTTTTTAGAGTACCTATAGTCTTCTGTAATTAAATCGGCATGAACTAAATTGTTATAATTAAAATACAATTTAATTTACGCTGATTACGTTGTAAGTACCTACTTTAAGCATTAAGATAAGCTTTAGGAAGTAAAAACAAAATTAAATTACTACCTATTAGGTATCTTTATTAATAATTATCGATCGATTATAATAATAGTATTTACTGACCTGTAGGTAATACATGTAAGCCTCGTTTATGTGCATAAAATGTGCTGTAGCCAACGAGTAACTGTTCTCGTTGGTAAATTGCTCTTGTAGTAGTAAAATAAAGATAATCCCCGATTTGATCAACAATCATGTTCTGTTCTTGTTTCGTTTTTGCTGGTTGCACAAAACACATCCAATTGGATTTATCTAAATTAAAAACACAATAATACAAAGTTGCAATTAAAACAGAATAAATTTAACTATGAATTTGTTTTAATTAATACGGTAGCCGATAGCTATACGCATTTTGTAGTTATGTACTATTACAACGAGTCATGTGTTACGTTTCACGGTAACTTGATTTCAAAGTAAACATATACATACATATATGTCATTTTCAGTTTAAAATACTCATATACATCCTAAAATATAAAACTAATTGACTTAACATGCACGGATCAAACCACAGGATCTAAAATCTTGACATTTTTTCACAGTGGTTTTGTCTTCATTAGCAAACACTAAATAGAGATTTTTTGAAACTCAACTCCAGAGAATTTGATAAAATAATAGTTAGTATTTTTGTCGCAAGTTGGCTCTGCAACTACTCAGCCAATCATTAAGGGTAAACCTTTAATTTATCGAGCACAATACAGAGACTGATTAAAAATGAACGGTTTGAAAATGTATAAGTAGTTATAAAACGATTAAAATTGTTGTAAAAACGGATGCCTATCTTGTAATAGATACATATATATATATAACTTCTTATAATCTTTTTTTTACAAGGATAAATCCATAATAATTATAATAATTACAATAAGTACGAATATTTATCTTTATAATTATTTGACCAAAAGTCAAAATAACTTTTATTTGTTATACCTTGTTAATCTAATAAAACGAGTTTGTGTTTGTTAATAAAAAAATATATAATTAATATAAATATGTGAATTAATTTATTGAAATTACTAAACTAACTGAAACTGTACATATCTATAAATAATTAACAAGTTATTTAAATATTATAAATTATAATATTTTCACTGTGTAAATAATTTTTTTTTCATCAATTATAACAATTTAGAACACTTAACACATCATTAAACACAATAACAACAATAATAAAATAAAAAAAACAAAAGATTATTAACCTAGTATTCAGAAATAAGCTCACTCAAACGTATACATTTAAATGATCAAACATCTAAATGATGACCAGAAGATTACACTGAATATTCATTCATCATGATAATTTTAAATTCGTAGTTCAGACTGCAGTTAAATAATAATATACCGGTCACCAGAGCAATGAGATCAAAGATTATATCATATGAACTGAAAATGACCCAATATAAAGATGATTTGTTGAATCATCAAGTAGGTAAGTGTAGGTTGTACACGATAAAACAGAAAGATACCTACCCCATTGTTCTTACCTATAAATTGCATCAAGAAAAAATATTAATTTATTGTGCCTTACAATCTTATAAGACAGCAGTTATGCAAAAGCCGCCTTATTTATCATCAAAGACCCACCAACATCCACATGATGACATAGAGAATTTTCTAGAAACGATAGACAATTCAACAACATGACATTCATAATATTCCTTAGATGCATGATTTTAAATTTTAATAAATCAAATATAATGCTAAATGCATCACAAAATTAAAACTTGAAAATAATTAATTTGAGTTTTGTAGTAGACAAATAATACATTTATTACCTAATTGAACCTTTCGTGTTAATTAAAAAATATATATAAAACTAAGAATAAAGAAATAGATCTATAAGCGTCTATACCGGATACGATTTCGTGTGATGTTTTCATTAAGGACACAAAAATACAATTTATTATACAGGTGATGTTTCAAAATCCAATGACGGCTTAAAAAAAATAGCGATTCATATTATGCCGAACACCTGAATACTGGTTCGAAATTGAATACTGCAAATTAGAAATCGTAAAGAATACTTAAAATAAAAACAAGCTACAAGCTTTATATTCATCTAGTGTAGATATCCAAATAGTATTTCCAAATCGTGTTTATCCACACCGACTCTCCTATTAATATACTCACAGCCACCGTTCCCTATCCATAAACTTTCATATCTGACTTGTTCTTTAAGTACTTAATAGAAACCTCCTATAATACAACTGATAAAATATTTACATTAATTATTTCCAAAAATAATTATCGCAGATGTTTGAGAAACATGAATACAACGATTAAATTTTTTTGGTTTCCAATTAAAGTGAACCGATAAATACTGTAAATTATAATAATTATAGCTCTATCGATAATGCATTAACAATTCTTCAAGATCATATTACAAAAAAAAAAATTAATATTAGTTATTAACAGGAACGACACCTTGAAACGTCTTGTATAAAAGCTATTCAAAATTTAAAACAACCTATGTATTAAAACTAGGTAATTTAAATTGTTGATTGAAGAAAAACACTAAAAAATATTTAGCTGAAAATAATATAACCCGTTAGGCTAATAAAAAAATCAACGGTAATCGAACAGTTATAAATAACACACGCATGCGGACTTGTACTAATATAAATAGTGTATATATATATATATAATGATAAGTATAAGCAAAAACTTGATCCGGTTCGGTCAGTTCTTACTAAAACTACTAAAATAATTTAAACACAATATCAACTATTCGCAAACATAGTACATACGCTACTATTTTCTTTTCAGAACATCATATTACTTGAGCGGCATGATGGACTATATTTATTTATCAAATAGTTGACGGATTTATTTTTACGCTCGTTTGAGGATTGTAATCGTGGTGTCATATTACAGTAGAATCGTTCTTTTACTTTATTTTTCACTTTCTTTCACCAAGGACAACGCATATACACTGCGATAAATGACTAATCTTACGATTATACGCGGTTTCAGTTCAGTACTTCAAAATACCTACGACAATTAAGTAAATTTCGTCAACCATGAGCTTGCACTACAGCTGCCATAAAAAATAAACGAGGAGAAAAAACATTCTAAGAAAACCAATCATAATTAAGCCCAAGAGATTGACGTTATAAATATGTACGCTGATACTAATATCCGCCGGAACAGTTATTAATAATTACTATTACCTACGTATACCGGCATGCAATCCGAATTATTATCGAGAAACGCGTCCAAACGCGTGATAATTGTAAAAAATATATTGGCTTTTCAGTTTGGAAATATTTATTTAATCCAAATAATTTCCATATTATATTGTGCATTATAAGTGGCATAAGCATATTTATTTTTCTACAAAGGTATACAGAGTGATTCACCAAGCATGCTCACCCTATTTTTCATTTATTAATTAATTTAAATTATAATTTTTAGAATTGTTAAGTATACTAAGAGACCATATTTTAAAATTATTGAAATTTTTTACTACTGAATGAGTGTCTTGTAGCGATACAAACTTCTGTTTTTCAACCTAAACCCCCTCCCTTTTTTACTGCAATTTATTAAGTGGATAATTTTTATGAAAATGTTGATGTACCAAATTACCAAATTCAAAATTCGAATGTGTAATTTTTTGTTATTAAAAGATTTATATTAAGGATAATAGTACTTAAAAATGATTTTACAAATATATAAAATATATGTTTATCCAATCTAACATTTATTATACTGGACTATTTTTATAAATTATACATCTTGATGGATTAATATAAAGAATTACATTTTTCAAACTACCATAGCCGGCATATCTTCAAACCCATTATCATGAACCTATAATCAATGGTACACAAAGTTAAGTAACTTAAAAACAACTTGTTCAAATTTTGATTTTGATATTCAGAAAAATTATCTACTAAATAATTTACAATAGAAAAGGGAGATTGTCATTTGGAAAACAGAAATTTATATCCCCACAGGACAATTCTTAAGGCAGTATAAAGTCTCAAGAAATTGAAAATAAAGTAATATATAAATATACTTTAAGTTTATTTTAAAATTCCAAAAATCAGATTTTTAATAACTGCATTATTGATGAAAAAAAGAGAGTGAGCATGCTTGGTGAATCACCCAGTATAGTTAGTAGTTCACCAAACAGATATGTGTTAAGTGTTTGTTATGTTTAAGACATAATTAAATGCAACTAATAAATATTTATTCAAAACTAGTTCTTTATGGTTATTCAAATCTTCTGTTAATTATATCCCGTTGTGTCATTTGAATCATGTGGATCTAGTTGGGAGGGGATCTAGATGACCGTTCATCCATACATAATCAATAATCATCACTGCAATCTTTTAATAGCTGCGAAAATACATTTTTGTCATATGCAGTTTATTGGAAAGACGAAGAAATGTATAGAAAATACATTTTAGCTCTATATCTCTTAAAATTTTATGGAAAATGTCATTGTTGATTGAGAGGGGGGGAAGAGAGAGAGATCTAGCGCGTTAAAAACTAACTATATGACATTTTTATATTATAGATAATAATATAGTGTGCACATTAAAATTGCACAAATATTTTTATTGCCTCTCAATGTTGTGTAATACTTTTTAATCCCCAAAAAACCGGATCCTCGAAAAATAATGGTTTGTAAATTAACTATACATAATATATTTACAGTTTTAATTTCTGATGCCGTTTATATATGCAATTGTAGTTCATGTGAATTTAATAAACAACTTTAAAGAACATACAAGAAATATATATGTAAACAAATTATTATAATAGTTCCAATGTGACAATAGATTCAGTTAATTAATTAAACATTATTTAAATGCCTACACTAAATAAGGAAGTTGTACAAGTATTGTGCAGAAACCAAAAGTTAACAATTTTCAGGAGTTAAAATTACCTTTTTAAAAAACAATATTGAGCTATGCCATTTTCAGGATTGATAGACCGACATAATTGCGCCAAATAAGAACTATTAATAATTTAGTTTTAAAATATTACTTATCATATACAATACAAGTTTAGTTCCTAATTTTACTTAAACAAAATATAAGCATACAAGAGTGAACACTTATAATAAATATGACAAAAATAAATGAAAGAACTCATCGATTTATATAAATGCATTATTTTTATTCATAATATTATTTAAATAAATATTTTTATTCTTAATACCATAAAAATAAAGAAAAACATTTAATAACTAAATAGTTAAAAGTCATTTATTATTATAATAGGTAACCAATTGTATATCAAATGTAAATATATAATATATAAATCTACAAAGCTAATGGCCTATGCTGCCGAAGTTATAATGAACAATACAAAAGAAAAAATAATTTTATTTTTATTTTTCATATTTTGGTTCGTTAATTTTCATAAATATCCATTATAGTATTGTATATTAAACTTATTATTTATTATATAGTTATTACAGTATATTGTTATAAAAATATGCATTATAATATTGTAAAATAAAAACCCTATCTATAGTTAGGATATAGTATTTTTATTCAAAGTACTTATAAGAATAAAAAGTTTTTTTTTCCGTTAGTATACAATTATAAACAAAATTCAGATATTTTAACCTCCGATATAATCTGTAAGACAGTCTAAACAATTACAGGTTAAAAAACTTATAACTGATACTAAAAACACTGAACAAAATAATAGTTATATAATAAAATATAGGTATAGAGTGATTCACCAAGTATACCACCCCAATTTTTCCTTTAATAATGAATTTATTCTAATTCTGATTTTTGGAATATGGAAGTATACTTGAAGACTATATTTTTAATTATTTAGATTATTATACCATTTAAGGAGTGTCCTGTAGTGATACAAACCTTTTTTTTTTCAAATTGAAATCATCTGTTTTTCTGTCAATTAACAGATAATATGTCCACAATAATAGGTTCAGATGATATGAAAGCTATGATGATTTGGAACTATGATAGTTTAATATAAATCTATCAACATTTTATAATTTTTTTTTAATGTCTGAATATAATAAATAGTAAATACTAGATCCGGTATAACAAATTACATGATAAACATTTCTTATACAAGTTTACATGGTATTATGGTTATAAATATCTCTAAGTGTGTATTGAAACATAATGAAATTATTCAATTTTTCTTTTACTAAAAATGTAATTAAAATTGCACATTTACTAAACTTTTAGAAAATCGTTATACATTCGGCTTCTAAAAGAAAAAAAAAAATAACGAAAAAGTAAAATATAAATGTATTAGTTATATACTTTTGCCCACATCTCAAACCTACTTGTCTAGACCTTAAACACATTAAGATATAGGAAGTAACTTGTCCAAAATTTGAAATATATAAAAAAAAATTACAAAGCATCAAGATATTGTAGAAAAAAAACGAGAAAGTACTATGGATTTTAAACGAATCACCCGGTACCAGTTATATTATAAATCATAGTATTATGTTGAACGACGCTTGCGGACATAAAAACGATCCCGTTAACGTTTTATAAATGATAATATACAAACAGCGATTTTGTTTTTATTATTATAATTATATATATTTTCCGGTCGATCGATACTTGACCATAATAAAATCGATCTACGATCATGTTGCAGTCCTGTAAGTGTATTATTTAAGTACAGCAAATTCGCCCTATTATACATATCCAAACTGTATTTCGAATAATCAAAATAATTTTTACTCCGAAACGAAAAATATTTCCATAAAATAAATGCTACACTGTGGTTCACACATTATGCAAGACAGAAGCATACGTAGACGATACTTGTAATGCAATTTGCATGTTAATTAAATTCAAATATAATATATTTTATGTATGTTTAAATTATTTTTGAAAATTATATATTAGTTAAAAATTGTAATCGATATTTTATAGTTTTGATTATACTAGATAGTTTCTATTTTTCACAATAATTAAATAAATATTTTCATACATTTTTAAAACCATTACTAGAACTTAATGAAATTGAAATAAAGAGAAAATACACAAGTAACACAATTATACTAGATTTCTCGTAGCAAAACACCATTTTCAAATTAACGAGTTTGACTGTTCGTACAAGCATGTAAGCAGGTAGCACGCTTTCCTCCTTTAAAAGCAAAGACGTTTAATGTATATATTTGCCTCGAAGCAATATTGTACATACATTTCCATATTAATTTACTTACTGAAATAAATTTGTCTTTAACATTTATTTATAATATACCAAATTGTTTGTTTACTTTTAACAGTAGAAAATCATTTTAAATATAATATATTTTAATTTCTATGAATTTTGTTTACTAAACAATTCTATATATGTAACGTCTGACATTCATAAAACAATACAAGTGTACACACAAGTGAAAGTTACAGGTCAGTTGTGTCAACCACGCTAACCAGTATATTATATTTTATTTGCAGCATTGAATTTGCCCTCAAATAGAAAGTGTCACTATATATACCACCTACCTACAGTATTTTTTTTTTTTTTTGTAAAACATAGTTCGACTAGTATGAAAACCAAAACTCGAAAAATATTCATTATTTTAAATTTATCTTATCATGTTCAATATATTTCTATTAAAATAGAATCGACTTTCAATTTCCAAATGGAAACCAATTTATAACTATTAGTATATGTATATAACTTCGAAAAACAACTAACTTCCAATTACTTAGATAATTTGTCGCTAGTAACCTCTGAACTATTGAACAACGATATTTTTTCACGCATTATAATTTAATCATAAAAGAAAATCGGTTTTCACGTGTATTATAATTCTTTTAACTTTTAATGCGTTTAAAACTGTTTTATTATTTCTGCATATTTTACATTTAATTATATTTTGTACCACATCACAATTATATAACAAAGTATCTATACAAAATACTAAATTCAGTAAAATCATAACGTATACACATACCTACATCACGCAGTATGCACAATTATTATTAAGTCTTCAGTTGTCAATAGCTTTAACTGTATGTAAGTAATATGTATTAAAATATATAACACATTGCATTTATTTATTTATTTTAAACTGCACTGCAACTGTTATAAAATGGAAATTCGTTAAAATGTAACATACTTGACTATTTTGAGACAGAAACTACGCCTAGATACAGTGGTAACTAGGTTATTATTTTTTTGAGAATCTCATCGTCCATTTATCCGTAATGAAAATTTTACAAATAAAACAATAGACACTATTATAATATCACATGTACTACGGATTTTATAGCATACCATTTAAATTTCCGATAAAATCTAATTGGTTAAAAATAAAACGTATTTAATACATAGATATAAATTGGATTTTCTAATTAATACATAAAGGCAAGTCTTTTTGTAAAAATATTTAGTTCTCTATAACTTTTCGAAAAATACAACTTTGATCATTACGGGGGAACAATATATAAATAATCGACTGTCACATTAAGATCCTTTAAAAATGATTTCATTATCAGGAAATCAAGTTATTTTATTTTTAATTATTATCTAATTAAAATGTTTTTATGTACATTGCATGCAATCAATCTACTAAACAAATAGTGGAGTTGGTTACAGGAAAAAAATGCAAAGGGCTAAGACAAATTCGATTTAACGTCGACTGTTAACAGTTAATTGTCAAAAATATGAGAAAAACTCCAGATTTAGAGAGTTTGTTTATGATATCAACGCCAAATCTCCGTAAATCATTTAGTAACTTACCATTCAGTACCTACCTAAAGGAAGTGCCACTACAATACAATTCTACGAATCAGTTTATCGGCACTCCACTAACAATTTTTAATTAACTTTCGTCTACTCACACCCTCACATTTATATGAGGGATTGATTTTATAAATGAACTGTTAGTCTATTTCATTATATTCACCTGCATACACCAACATACACATTTTGTTACCTAATTATGATTACTAAACATTTCAATAAATCTAAAGTAATAAATAATCAAAATAATAATCGTAATAGGTTATAATTCAAACGATACTACTCACTCTCCCCACAAGGAATAAGAAATTCATTAGATAACAGAAGCAAGCACAAAACATAAAAAAAAGTGAAGACGCATACTGACGTTAACGCGGATTTAAATAATCCGCATACGGACTCGTCTCATTGCAATTACTCTAAACCTAATAATTTATACATAAAGTAAGATCGTGTACGCAACCTTTGCTGACAGTGATGTAATTTTAATTGTTTGATATAGGTCCGCCAAATAAATATAAAATAAATATGAATAAAATATTAATTTGGCTAATACACGCGGATTTTAGAACCAACATTTATAAAAAAAAATTGAGGGCTTCACTCGAATCGCAACTTACTAATATTTAAAAAAAACAAATTGTATCAAAAAAAGCAACATGTATAAAATATTAACTACTATTAAAACCCACAAAAAATATATTAATATTATTCAAGACATTTTAGCATTCAAGTTACTATAGACTCTACAAACAAATTTTTTTCAAAGTTTTAAATAACACACATAAAATATTTAAAACAAATTGTAACCAGAAATTAATATTATGAAAATAAAAGTAAAAATATAAAATACCCGTTTAAATTATTACACCTTAATGACAAAATAAGTATTCAGTAGAGATCGGAATTGTGACTCACTTTGATGAATCAATTCACTCAATTCAATTCACTTTAATGAGTCAACTCATCAAGTAAACTCTCAATTCTCAATTGATAAGTCTAATCATATCTTAACCAAGTCATGATTTAAAACTGAATCTTTATGAATCAATCAAATCAATTCTATTATAAAATAATAACATGTTTTTTAGCTGATGAGTTATCACACACCCTACCAAAAATGAAGTTTTTAAAATTAATAGTTAATATAGATCATGAAAAATAGTCATATAAAAGCCTTTAAATATAATTACACGTAATAATTTATAGGAGTATATAAAAACATATTTGAATATAATTCTCTCTCTCTCTCTCTCTCTCTCTCTCTCTCTCTCTCTCTCTCTCTCTCTCTCTACTACTGAATACACTTTCAAATACATTTTTTTTAGATAAGTATTGTTATTGAAATTTGTATGAAAGAATTGTTTGTAAAATAATAATTATTATTTATTAAATAATGTCCAACTGCATGTCTGCATCTACTTACAATAAAAAAAAACACTATTTAACCTTACTACAGTAAAAAGCGATACCATACCTATGATATAGAAGTTTCATGAAATTAACTTCATATAATAATTAAAATGATTATAATGTATATACATTTTCACTTAAAACTTATAAAAGTTGAATACACACACTCTAAAACTTTTACTTAAATAATTTAAAAAGTTCATTTTTTTTATCAGAGAAATACAATTTATATAAAAAAAAACATAAAATGAATATCATTAATATTATTATAATGTAAGCCTAGAATATAGTGACAGGGTAAATGAGTAATATACAATATGTTTAAATTTATATAAATAGTAAATACAATCCTAACCGGGATTGTGTTGACTGTTTATAATACAGCTGATAGCTGGACAGGTTTTAAAATTTTACTGATAAGATGATAATTTCAGATTTGGAAGTAGCAATGTTGGTATTAGGTACTTGGTAGTGTTGCATTGAATTGCCAAGTCACTGATTTGGGAAACACTGATTCAATTCATTCAATTCACTTAAAAGAGTCGACTCACTCATGAACTACACATCCCTAGTATTCAGTAAATACACTTTTTCGTAGGATGTAAAAATTACTGTCAGATAGTATCTCAATATCTGGGTACCTATACACGAATTCATTTAAAAATATAAATACATTTATAGGTCTATTTTATAAATGTAGTATTAAGTGCTAGTTTTACTCATGGACCGATAACCCAATGGCGAATGAACCACATCAACAAAAATACAAATTACGATTCTATGTATATGGAAATAATAGATCACATTTTAAAATAAGAAATACTTTTTTTATTAAATATTTACTTTCACAAATAATAATAATTTAATAGGATGCGTTGGCGTTTTTAAATTTAACGCAAGCCATAATTTTAATCAGTAAAGATTCACATCCGCGTACCCTACAACACTGCAAATGACGCTGATTACTGACATACTTATGCTAGATAACTAACGAATAAGATATTAAACACTAATATTATGACATTTCAGGTTGACAAAAAAATAATAAAAAGTAGTTCATGTTTTTTTTTTCGGTTGGATAGGCATCAGCTAAACACAAAAATATCGTTCAATCTAATTTCAGCCAAAAAAAATGTCTCAATAATTTAAAATAAAATGTATAGTCAGGAAACTGATTGAACGTGTTTATAGTTAAGCTGCATATTTTTTCCACATGAAATCACTCTCTCCATATTTACACACGTATGTGGGCACACTCTCCGTTAATTCGTAGAACGTCTATATTATCGATCGACTTACTACTTATATATTATATTATGTAGCTATATAAGAATGAAATCCGTTATTTTATAATTTAACGAGATATTTTAATTGAGGTTGTTAAATTAAAACTAAATTAATACTATAATATAAAAAAATTGTACGAAATAACTTATTACTCCATAGTTTATACAATCACTGATTGAAAATAGTTTAAGTAAGCGTCTTTAACTAGTTGCAGGAGAGTAGCTATAAAATTATTACTTTGATATTAAAAAGTATTTATTACGTTCAGGAATAATATGCTATATTTTATATATGATATACATTTTACATGCATTTAGGACAAAATAGAAATTTGAACAAAAAAGATGCATGAACAATTTAACAATTTCATTATGAATACGTAACAATATAAGCAATAGAAAAAAAGATGCGCTGCTGTACAGTAGGTGTCGAGTGAATTACTATAATAAATGTATTAAATTTTAAATCAATAATAAAAAAAATCATTATATGTGAAAAATGATTTTAAGTGAAGACGGTCTATTAGCCTATGTAATTAAGTATACTTTATGATATTATTGCTATTAAGATAATTCATTTTGCTATTGGTAATACAGTAGGTTGAGTTCATTCTTTCCGAAAACATTGAATTTAAAAATGTTAGTGTGTATAAAATATAATAATATACTTTAAAAGTTTTAAGTAGGTACCCACGAATAATATTTATAAATTACAATAAAATAAGTAACATTATTATTCGTTGTTAAAATATTTAATTTTTTCCAAATTTGAAATTAAAATGTTTATATAAAATCTATGTGTATATATTTTTTAGATATTTTGATTACAGTATCAACTACTTATGAAAAATCTTATTATATATTTTCAATCTTTAACTATAAAAATTGAACATTTTATATTTCTAACTACAAAATAATTTGCATATGATTTTGATAAATGTTGTCAACATTTGAACTTTAAATGCATATACAAAAAAATTATGTCAATGAATCATTAATATTTTTAATTGCTTTAACTTATGAAGAACCTTGTACTTAATTTTAATTATAATAAATACAAGTTTATTAACCCAACAAAAAAATGAATTGAAAATGTTATCCATTATAAAAAATGATAAAATCAACATTTTATGAAAATTTTTAGTAACTACGGTTATTCGTTTTTGAAATACAATAAAATATTAGACATCATTTTTATTTTATGGATAAATATTAAATACCTACATATCCAATGTCGTAAAAATTTGAGCTTTATAAACTTATAAAAAAATAATGTGACTTCCGGTTAACTTTTTTTTTTATTATAGGTAAAAAACTTGTGAAAAATCTTGTATTCAATTTAAAAAACTTTGATATAAAAAGGAAAATGTTTATGAATTTCTAACTCAAAATAATTTAAAGTGTCTACCTACGATTATTAATTTTAGAGTTAAACCAAAGAAACCAAATCGATTTGTTCAAAAACGAAACTTGCGTAAAAATTCCCGTTTTTCATTAATTTTATTTTTTTGTTTTTCCAGACGCTTTTGAAAGATACTGAGAATTTCTACCTCTAAGTACCAACTAAATCGAAGCATTTTTCAACCCCAAAAAGTGATAGCACATAAAAAAATTTAAAAATAAAAACCACACACAATATTGCAAAATCAATACATCAATACGTCGCTCCGTTCAGATTTTGAAATACTTACAACTTCTAAATAATATAACTTATTTACAATATTTAAAAAATAAGTTAGTTTATTTACTTCCTAAATATAAACGTGGAATAGTGGAATAGAAATACTTTCTATTTATTATTACAAGATTAACTTAGGTTAGAATTTTGAATTACACAATATACCAATTTTAAAAATAATAATATTGTGAAAACGGATAGAAGAGAGATGTTCGCACGATAGTGTTATGATATACGCATATCACTGCATAAGTATTGAAGTACTATCTGACTGTGTGTATCATTGTTATAATTATTTATTATTAAATAAAATAATTTATTAATTGTCGTACCTGTTAACGATAACGTAAACAACACCATTAATTCACGCGCTGCATAAATTTCATTTTATCCTAACTACTGTCAATGTACCTGCAAAATATAACTAAACAATCCGGGAGAATTGATAAAATATCTAGTTAAATTATAAATTATATTGTATTTTTATTTGGTTAGTGTATAAAATACTTATATATTTCATAAAATAACACCCTTTCATACTTTGACGCTAACATATATTAAATATTTATATATTATACGTGACAAGTAAAAGATAATAAGATACTTGTCCGGTCATCATATATGACAGATGATATATCTAGTGAATTTATATTTTTAACTTTAATATCCGCGGCGTGAGTGCATATCGTGTTTTCTAATATTTACTGTTGTAAATTGATAGTTTATTATTTTAGAACAGTATTTCAAAAGTCTACACAACAAAGATATGAAATATTTTAACGAAATGTAATTGTAAAAAAACAACTATCACTTCGTACTAAAATTATTCAGCAGGGAGTTTTCTAAAAAATAATAATGACAGTAATATGAGAATTACAACTAAAAATCAGCTCTAATAATATCTCAACGATGCCGCTTTTATAAAATATTCAATTTATATTCAATTTTTGATAAAATAAATTTTATATATTTATTGTAATTTAAAAATAAATAACTGTGGATTATAAATTTTTACTAAATATTTAAATCTGCTATTTTAACAACTTATGAGGAATCTTGTATTAAATATTCAAGAAATTTGACCCAACAAAATTGTTTTTATCGATATTTAAAGAAAAAAAATTTGAAAAAACCAAAAATTTCTTAAACATACAATTAGCTCAAAAATTGTCAAAATTATTTTAAATTTTTTTAGTGTATAGAAAATGATAATCTAAACAATTGGTGAAATTTTCAAATATCTGCGGTTATTTCTTTTTGAATTCTGAATTACATAAAAATAATACAATCGTTCCCGGAGAAAACAGGTAAATATCCAATGTCTAATTTCAAACGGTTATAAAAAATTAGTTTGACTTTCCGATAAACTTTTTCTGTTTTAGAAAGATAAAAAAAACTTATAGAGAATCTTGTGTTGAATTTTCAAATTTTAGATTTAAATAGAAAAATTTTTATGAATTTCCTAATTAAAAAAACTGCAAAGTTTCGAGATTTTTACATATTTTCTCGAAATTTCAACTTTAGACGCTTATAAAAAACTATTAAATACTTACGCTCAACTTTTTTTTTTATTTTCACTGACGAGTTATAAAGAACCTTGTATTAAACTTTCAAGTTTTTTGACCGATTGAAAACATTTTTATTGACAAAAAAAAATTTAAAAAATTCGAAAATTTATTATGGTTATAAATAGCTCAAAAAAAGTCAGAATATTTTAAAAATTTCATGATACATATAAAATGTTTATATAAACATTCGGTGAAAATTTCATGTATTTACAGTCATTATTTATTTTGTTATATTAAAAATAAAAATAAATTCTGTTGAAAATTTGCTGTGTGAAAAATTCCCGTTTTTCCTTAATTTTTTTTTTTATTTTTCCCGGCGCTCGTTTAAAAACTATTGGAAATTTTTTACTTTTGACCTCCCAAAGTACCAACTAGATTCACTTTCCTTTCAGAAGAAATGGTGATGAAAAAAATTTGAACACTTTTACCACGCTAAAACGTGATAACAGACAAAAAAAAAATAAAAAAACATAACATTGTAAGATCAATACATTTCTCGCTCCACTCAGAATCTAAAATTAAATACCTCGATGACACTGTATTTTTATAGATATAAAAGTATTTATTAAATTTTGTAAAACGTCGTGATGCCAGTTTTAAGCGTCGGTTAAATACATCAAATTTCGGGTTAGAATAATTGTATAAGAAGCTAGGCGGTAAGATGATAAAGTAAATGACACATTTGGTTTCTTAATTTATCGGTTTATGTTTTAAATCCGTATACATTGTATATAATTAGATACGTAAGGAGGGGCTTTCGTTATTTGTTTAGGGCAATATTTTGGAATGTTTGTTTTTTATTTAAGATTTTTCTCACTATCCCACGGTTAATATTAGTCAATCCAAATTTGTTTAAGTAGGGTTTTTTTTTACATAAGAAGTTTAAAAATTAATGGGAGTATAGTGTTTATTATTACACAGTATGGCTATACCAAGCATAGTCGATTATTTAGAATTAGTCTCTTAGATGTATACGATGGGTCAAAATTAATTTTTAATCAAGTGTTACACCAAGATACTTAACTCTAGGAAGAATAATATACTAAGAAACTACATAGAGAAATATTAGAGCATATGAATCGATTGTTAATGTTCATTTTAAATCGTTATTTCGTAAGGCAATAATATTGATATTATATAATTAATTAATTTGTTTATAGCTTATTAATCACAATAACCTATCCTTCGAATTCCAAAAATGAAATATCTCCCTATCAAATTTAACAGTCAGCATTTAAAATGGACAACCGCAATATCCACAAAAATTTATATAAACTAAAAATAAAATTGTTTTATTGTTTTTTTTTTACTTCTTTACATTTATTTTTAAATCTTGATATATTCTTTTTTAATTTAAAATGGTTTAATAAAGATAAAAACACAAATACAAATTATACATTATTATTATTTTTATATAACAATGATTGTGCGTTTGATTGTACTAGCTAAACTCCGGAATCACTTATTCAATTAGCACCAAATTGTACACGGATATTCCTTGAGACTCAGGGAGAATTTATACTATAGTTAATCAATCTATTAAGGTTACTATAGGGTAGAATTTTAAGGTGGATCACGAAAATTTAAATTCTTGTTTATCTAATATAGGGTTGCTATTAATAACATAAATCAATAAGGATTTTGATATAATCTATATATATTATATAAATTAATAAATTAATAGACTATTATAGACTATTTAAACTCAAAAAATATTCAGCCAATTTTAATGAAAGTTTCAGAGATTGTTCTTAAAGATATCAGGAAATTTTGAAGAGTAATTTGAACGACGTTCAAAAATATAACAATTGATGTATCTATGATAATTCGCGACAGATGGTTGCCCATTTCGGTCTAATTAGTTCACAGAGCAATATGTACACCTACGCCAATTTTCAAGGTACACTAAAACCTAGGTGCCGTATACAGTGGTGTATTTTATACTTGTTTATTTTTTTCTACACAAAATTGGGTTAACAGTTAATATATATATATATAATTACAACAGCAATTATAACGATATCTACTACACTTTTTGAGAACTTTGATCTTCATATTGTATACAAGAAAACAAATATTTAAACAGGAATGAATAATTCGAGCATTTTGTTTATAAGTAAGAATAATCATTTCCGTAGGATGGTATTCGCTTTTTGCTGAAACAAATTACCTGAGAATTTATCTTTGACGGAGAATGGATAATAGGTATAATACTATTACATTTAATAAGAAGCAATTATTTAAAAAGTGGAAACCGAGAACGTTTCACAACAAAGCAATCATTAAATATGCATTTTCAGTAAAACAATTAAGTATAACATCTTAAAGGATAACTGCCATGGTAACTGGTGTAAGTATAACTAAAACGAGTGTAAGGTGACTAATATGTAGTAAAACAATATTTATTTTATTTATAAATCAAAATTTAATGATTTTAATAAACGATTAATAATTGTAACGAAATCTATATTAAATATACTAGTTCTATAACACGGATAAAATATATAAGTGTAACCATCTGTAATGAATAATACAATAATAATATGTATATGCGTACAATATTCATAGAAGATTATTAAATAAATTGAATTAAGAGTCGCAAAGAGCAAATTATGTAAAGGAGCAACGCCCAATAATATCAAATAATTATATAGGTGATCCGAACAATTTCTCGGGTATTTTAAATTACTGCAACATTTAAATAAATTACATTAAGCACCAATTGCCTTTCGTATTCCTTGCACTATAGAACAATATTTTACTTATATATTATAATTATTTAATTTTCTATTATTTAAACACTAATCAATATTAAAATATTAATTATATTCCTGATTAAAAGCAAATGCGCAAACCGGACATTGTACAAAAATACTGTACACCATGCATTATTTAAAAAAATAATTAGGTACAATAAAAGAAGAATTTCGAGTATGTAACTATGGTGAGTGTTTTAAATTTAAAGGAAAGTACTTTTCTGCTTTACAATAATTTACAATAATAACCTTGTTTTGTGAAACATTACAATCTTGTTATCCAAGACTATTAAAATTTGACACTTTCCTATTATTATAGACTACTTTTTTTTTTTTAAAAGAAATCGTTTTTAATTCTTTGAATAGTGTTTTACTGATCCCCAAAGACAATCTATGTTTTGAGTTAATGCTCCACTTAGAAATATTACATACTGTTTTCAGTGGTTTACACTCAAATGTTTAAAACCCGTTTTTTCAAGTT
Source organism: Pentalonia nigronervosa (assembly GCA_014851325.1). Lineage (NCBI taxonomy): Eukaryota > Metazoa > Arthropoda > Insecta > Hemiptera > Aphididae > Pentalonia > Pentalonia nigronervosa. The sequence goes on along the minus strand of JACXSJ010001702.1, from coordinate 16,819 downwards.
CACTATAGTTGTATGCCCACTAACAATCTGAATAAATTATTCTTCTCTATTTTATATTTTAGGATATTGAAGAGTAGATATAAGTATCATTAAACCAATAATATAATATTTGTAAATTGGGGCACTGGAACGCAGCGCGTGGACATCGTTAAAATTGTGGAAGTCGTGATAACACAGGTAGTTTTGGACGGTAGTCGCAATAATTGCCGTTATCCCGTATATTAGGAAAGTACCAAAGGAGTAAATAATTCGTTACATTAAAAAAATGTTTAAAATATTTTAAACAAACTTCAAGTAATCTAAATAAGGTGAATAGATAAAATATATAACAGATAATATATTATGACCTTTCTCCGCATCCTATAGTATTTACATTTTCTTAAATTATTATCTATTGTATAATCTGTTATTATTATTAATGTTTCACTATATCTTACTAAATATATTTTACTATATTATCCATTGTATTACTTGTATTTCAATAGCCGTTCGACGTTTATATTCAAAATAAATAAATAAATAAATTATCTTCCATTTCTTGCCAAATGATTTCAAAAAGAACTTTAATTTTTTTTTTTAACTATTTTTTATAACCTTGAACACTTTTAGACAAAAAAATCAGTGAACACACGTCATTATAGAACCAAAACAACCATTAATCTACAATATGTACATTACACGCTACCACTACCGGCTAACTGGTTGCGGTTGAAATCAAAATTGATTTGAATATATTTGAGAGAAGAACTACTACGTGGGATTAAATATGCCGAAAAGTGAAATTTTAAAAACTAAATACTGGTTATGAGATTATTATTGGATACTTAGAAATGATCAGTTAAAACCATCATCCGAATAACCGACAAACACGGTACATTAGTATGAGCCTGTCACTGATGCAGACAGAACGTACTGAACCAGAGATCTGGAATCTGGTTCATTAAACTGGTATATCAGTCACGAGTTTTTACAATGCAGTCTAAAATAACAAAACGAAAGCTTTACTGCTTATATTAAAATATTTTTGAAAATACACACACACACATACACGTACAAAATATTTCAAAATGGTAATGCCCGCTACGTACTAAAATAATAAATAATATAATAAACGCAGTGATCAAAGCAAGACAGTAGCCTCGTCTTCAATAACAATAAAAAACTAAAGTCATAAAAAAAAGTACTTACATTGTAAAATTGTTTGTTTTTATAAATTATAATACTTTCTCAGGGTTTTCATTTATTTATTAACACTAGTGTATGTTAACCCACTGGAAATACAATAACGATCCACGTCCATTCATTTTAAAAAAGCATTTCAATTAACCTATTGACGAGTACAGTGTACACGTAAAACTCAACTAAAATATTTGATTTATTGATAATTTATCTAAAGTAAACTAAAATAATATATATTACAGCACATATTTTATTTGCTGTATAATGTGGCAAAATAAGATCAGTTTGTGCACAAACTGCATTCGCATTTTTGAACAGATTCTAAAGTGGTTTAATCACTTATCAATTTATAACACGCATTGGCATATTACGGTTTATATACAATATATCCTTTTAGATCCATTTCAAGCGTTCGTATACTTTCATATTGTAATATATAAATCAGTACTTATAAGCTGTAAAAAAAATATAACAAAATAAAATATAACTTCCAGTTTTTTTAAAAGTATCACAACAAGAAGACCTGGATAATAAATTTTACACTATTCAAATAAAATGTATTTTATCAAAAAAATGAATATATATGAGAGTATACCAGATTAATACATGTTGGAAATAAGTTTTTATTTAAAATTCTAAACCCCATCTAGACGCTACTAGTACACACGTATATTTATTTATATAGAATATTTATAAAATATATAAATAAATAATCATGATAATGAACCCTGCTAGAAAACACCATAAAATCTATTGCTACTTGCGTCACTACCCTTCCTCATTTTCTGCCTTTACTTTGCCCATACTATTTGTCAAATAAAATATTATTAACAACAAATTTACTTCCTTTCCTACAAACTAGATATTTAGAGCTTAATGATTCATCCACCCCATGAAATTGTCCACTATAATATTTTTTGATTATAAAATCATATAAAACTAGAGGAATTGTGTAGATTTGAAAAAATGGGTTTGACTTGCACATATGTGAATATAGTTATGCCAACTATATTCACATATGTGCAAATCAAACCTACTTTTTCAAATCTACACAATTTCAGCAGCCATGGTCTTATTCATATTACTCTAATAATACTTTATTTATCGATAAATAGAATACCTAAATTTTATATAATATATATTTTTATGACAATTTACACTGTCTCTTTAAACACACTTCTTCTAAATACAAAGGATGAGATGATATCATCGTTGTACAACTTACGAATTCCTACAGTCACCTCGGTTGCTTAATATCTATATTATTAAGTACACAGTACACACTATACTGGTAGTGTTTTAGTAGTTAATGAAGAGAAAAAGTTAAAAGGTGTAGGCATAAATTTTGTTACGGATTACTAGTAGAGAAGAAGATAATACAAACATCTCGCATGCAAACACATTAGGACAATGTGATCGTTTTCAATTAATAAAAATGCACTTCCTCTTCACCATAACTTCTTTATGGTCCTTGGAAGATGGAAAATATTAAATATGTGTAAATACATTTTTCGCCCCCCCTCCCCCTCCTTGAGAGTAGTCAAGAACCATCACTAATTTTCTACCAAAAACCACCTTCAAAGTTGAAAAACAAAGTATTTTAAGTACTTCAAAACGCGATTACAAACAGAAAAATATAAAAAGACACATATTTTTTAAAACCAATACATTTATTGCATCGCTCAGAACCTAAAACAACAACACACTAAACCAATACATTTATCGCTATACCTACTTAAAATTTAAAACTAAAATATATATTAATTTTTTTTTTTAATAAAATTATTTATTAGGCCATCTATTATATAACTGGACAATAAGCTTAATTGATAAAAAAAAATAATAATAAATAATGACATTAAAACAAAAGGATAAAAATGATACTTTTTCATAAAATATAAGTAATAGTAATAATAATATCGAATAATATACGCAGATGATTATGCTACCTTCTAACGAACCAAATACTTATGTCAGTTTAAACAAACAGTTATTGCAAACACCTGTTAGCTTTAACCAATTTAACTTACAAGTATGATGATCTTATGATCATTCTAACTGTTAGTCTAACATCATATACCTAATGATACAAACATTAATCGAGCCAATTATTGATTTACTTAAGGTTAATTTTATATATTTAACCGCTTATATTTATAATTTAAACACTAAGATCTTACACTATTTTAACAGTAGCAAATTATGTAACTCCGTTTTTGAGCAAATTACTAAAATATTTAAATGTTATAGTTTCCAAAATAAATTTTCTCTACGATTAGATTTGTTCATTAACTATATTGCATAATCACTTGTATTATGTTTGTAAATATTATAAATATAATTTGTATAAATTACTATAAGCAATAATAAAAATGTTATGATTTATATTTTATTTTGAATTGATAACCATTTTATTTTTATATATAGAAATTATTTTTTTATTTTGAAAACTACAATAATTATACATTTTATCATAATTAATAAATGGTGTTAGTATTAATGTTTATTAGCATATTATAATCCCGCGAGTTTTGAACAGTAGTTATATCTATACTATTATAGTATAATAATTATACGTATATAATAGCTATTCCCGTGGCATAACTCAATTTACAACTACTTTAGATACTACTCAATTATACATATCTAATAATTATAAGTTTATAACTATAATAACAAACAAGTACATAATGTCGACTTATTTTTTTTTCTTTTATTCTACATAGACAGGCATATACTAGGTACTAACTTTCACAAAGTGTACAAATTATAAGAAGATTTAAAACAATTTTTGCCAAGTATAGTATTTTGTTTTTAAACAATGTTAACTTATACTTAACCAGCACAGGTACATCATGTTATCTACCTATTTTGTGAATATTTGGACAAAATATTTTTAATACCTACTTAAAATATTAACTGAATAGAAACTTTGTAAACTTTTACACATTCCTCACTTTTTATCAAATTTTAGATAGAAAAAACTTAATACGTCAGTTATTTTAAACAATAATTAAGTAATTTAAATTTAAACTTTAAAAGAGGGTCAGTTAAAAAGGTGAAGGGAGGAGGATGCAATTTAAAAAAAATGTTATAAATAAAATGTATTATTATTTATTTTGTTAATAAAGGTTAACAATTATAACTAGAGATATGATGTTGATACCTATAAAACACACAAAAATTTCCTAAAACGTACAAAAAATAGCCAATAAATTTACTTTAAGAAATGAAAAAATTTAATTTAAAGATAATAATTATTATTAGAAATATGGCTATGATAATGGGTATCAGAGTAATTTAAAATATAAATTATAAAATTATAGACAATAGTAAACACTTCAATTTTAAGTAGAACACACAAACAATAAACCTGGTATCAGTACGCAATAAATTTAATCATAGCAAAAAACCCCAAATAATAATAATAAAATAATTTTTTTGAATATTTAAATTTTCTTTAAAATGCCCCACATTGTACAAAAATTACAAAATATGTCCTATAATATGAAAAAATTATGTAAAAGTATATAAAAAAAAAATTATGTTAAAAACAAAAAAAATGCATTTATAGTTAAAAATGCTTAAAATGCAAAAAAATGCAAAATAAAATTAATATATTCTGAATCAAAGGAGCGTGAAATAAATTTTTAGCTAAGATAGTATTTTAAAGGATCAAAGAAAAAAAAATGCAAAAGTCATCAACATTCTATCTTTAATTATAACTATTCAAAAATTAGTTTAATAATAAGTCTTTTATGCAGTAAAAAAAAACACGAATCAAATTCAAGATAATGCATTAAAAATATGTCGTCACGTCGTGTACCTAGGGTACATACATTAATCATTAAACCCACTGTTGTTATACTATGATATGACGAATAAGGAGTACCGTGTAATTTCGATTAGTTTTAAATTTAAATTAAAATATTTAAAAATAGTTTTCAATTTAATTTTTTGATTATATTTAAGTTGAAAAATTATAGAAATGACTTTTTTTTTTTATTGAGATTTTAACCAACAATTACATTTTGACAAATAATGAATAAAAAAGATAAACGAATTTCACTACATATAGCAACTTATTACTGCTCATTTTACTTTATTAGTTTTTATTTAAAATTACAAGTTTGTTTAGTATAAAACCCTATCATACAAGTAAGCGTATATTTACTGTATTTCTCATAATTGATAATAGTAATCATATCAATTATAATAATATATTATATAAATATGTGATATTGTTATTAATTAATAATTATGCGCCTAGGTAATTTAATTTATGGCAATAGTAGTATGAATTGTATGAAACATATTTTCCGGTTGTTTTAATCGGAAAGCTATCTAAAACTAGTGAAAACCATGTGCAATTGTTTAAAATCAGAAACTAATATTTATTTTAGTTAAATTGTGATGTTTATTCAATAAATAACATGTTCTGGATTACCTTTCAACTTGCATAGTCAAATTGTATCAATAGTAAACAGTAACTAAAGCAAAAAAAAATATAATATATTGCATTATTTACACTACATACTCTATATAGGTTAAATTAACTGTTCAATTTTCACTATAGCATACATTATTATTTTCTATATTTACTCAATGAAATATAAATAATATCTTGACTAATTTTAAGCTATTTGTACCACAAACCTATTCACATAATTAAATGGTACGTCTATAGTGACTAATAGCAATAATATATGATGTATAACATTGTAATAAATAATGATATAATATAAGCATTGTTTTTGGCAAAAATTAGCTTAACCTACCTTATTACTAACAGGAAAATAAATTACAAATAATGCCATAAATAAATTATACAAAGTATTCTTAGTAACAGGGTTTCAAGTCCTCGTTTAAAATTGTTTTGGACATACAATGATTTATTGAATTAAAATTAAACACAATATCCATAACAGTGGCCTGTTCAATGACGAGATATACTCAAACCCTATTATACAGCAGTCCAACATCCTCAGTTAGGTTTAATTATTTGAAAACTATATGTGTTAGTCGTAATTTTTTTTTTTTTACTAAAATAAAAATTGAATTAAATTTTTTTTTTTAATCAAAATATTTTCAAAGTAAGTTTCTCGAAAATTAGCAGTACGATAAATAATTTATATACAAAATGTTTCATCTACTGTGTTTATTCTCACCTGGCTACTTTATAAGATACTCATATCTGGAGTTACATCTAGCCAAACTTTTAAAACTTGAATCCTAAAAAATATTTGCATAAATAAACCCTCTATTAATTCGACTTTTTAAAGTCAAGTTTTCAAAAAAGTTTTTGTTTAATAAAACTAAATTAACTTTAAATTAAAATAATTTTTGCTCTTTAATAAAGTAACAATTTTTTAAAAGATTTGGTTGAAAAAAAATTATTGACGGTGAAAAACGTGCGAGACATTTTGTGTTTTATAGGCAAAGTAAAAAACTGGGCGTAGAATTATATATATATATATATATATATAATTCCTGGAAAATTTATAGAATTGTCCAATGTAAGTAAGCAATGTCAAAATAATCATATATGGCTCACAATTCAAACAATGTCCCAATAAATGACAAGTAATTTATTGAATGTCTAGATTTTTTGCATTTTCTGTAATATGCATATATTACATATCGAAAAATCATTAGAAGCCTATCCTATGGACTATATCAATTTATTAATCAATAATCATTATGAGGCATATAGTAAATAAATAAATCGGTAAATTGTAGTCAAATGTATATTAATTTATCTGTTCTCTCTTTTATCTATACTTGTAATACCTACTTAGAAATAATATTCTGTTAATAATTTATTCAATGTTTAAAATTTGTTAGTCAAAAATGAATTTTCATTTTTATAAAATAATAAAGTATTAAAAGTTCTTCAGACTTTGTACAAAATTATTTTTTAAACTCCACAATTTACAAATAAATGTCTTACAAATTGCGTTCAAATAATCAACCGATGACCAATTAGGTTTACACGGTTTACAGGTTATAGATTACTACTATCGTGCACCTGTACACACTAAATCAAAATAAATTTGAACCATTTAAATTCCTAATCTATATAACATTATTTTATACGTCCATCATTCAATGAGATATTTATAACTTTCACAAATTTCTTTTTTTGAGCACATATAAATAAAAAAATTAAAAAATATTTTTATTATTTAAGTGGTTTAATATTTTGACATTTTTAAATTATGTGATGTTGATATAAATACAACACCCGTTCAAAATAATCAAATAACCAATTTAACTAAATACATATTATGAATTATATATGATAATATATTGATATATATCACTTATAAATATATCTAAATATTCTGAATATAATTTATTCGTAATAATATCACTTATAGTCAGTAATGAGACTTATCTAAACAAATAGGGAACATTCACCTCATACATTTTTTTTTTTTTTTATGTAAAAATTTAACTTGTCTAGATAAATTTGTTTTTAAGTAAACTGCTTTTTCACTTTTGTAAAATCTAAAAATAAAATTGTTATCAATTTAAAAAAAATCACGTACAAAGGACAGCTTTTATTAGAAAGCAATAAAATAATATTTTAAATTATTTTCATTAAACTTAAAGACACATTTAATCTACAATCTACATATTAATAGAACATACAACGATACAACATTTAATAGAATACTAGATCTGCAGATCACCATGTGTATAAGAACTAGGAGATAAGAAATGACAAAAGACAGTATAAGTACTTAGATGATAATTATAAAATATTTGTAAAAATATCATGTACCTATATAAAAATATACTTATTACTAATTAGTTATAATTATATATTTAATCGTCAATATTATATTATAGATTATTACTTTTAACTTTTAAGGGTTCTCTACTCCCAAATTTTAACATAAAAAACTTAGTGTTAATAAAACTAGAGTTGGGTACTTAATTAAAGTGGTCTGATTTCTTGTGGACTTAGTGTTTAATATACCCCTAAACAAGAATTACATTCAACACATTTTAACAAGAGTAACTTGTAGAGTTGTAGATAATTGTGCTACAAAAATTAAAAAACCAAAATTCACAAAATTTTACTTCAATTTAAAATACGCAAATTTTCAATAACCAAATTCTCATACTTAGTACCTAGGTATAAACTTAATTAACCTTTTAAAGTGCAATTGAATATAAAATGTATATAGATACAACAAAATATAATTGTTTTTCAGCCCTTTCTAAGCGTCTGAGTAAATAAATTTTTAAAAAAATATTATTTAACATTTTACATTTAAATAGATATAATAATTTATTCTTATGAAACCACATTAAAACATTAAAAATTATAATTAAAATTATAGTACTTATTTAATGAATAAAAAAATATAAAGCATTGCATTTTACTAATTATAAAAAAATTCACTCGTGAGTATCAAATTTAATTTGGTCTAAACAGATAAGTACATCAATTCCACTAAAAATATATTTAAATATTTATTCAACGTTTATCATAATTTACATCAAATATAGTTTAAAATTATTTATATAAATTGTACATTCACATGTTTAATATAGTATTGATCCTCGGAATGCATCCAAATAAGAAATTAGATTTGTATACTAGAACGTGTATATATCCAATATATATGTAAACTAGATTTATAGTATTTCAGACTATTTCTGCAGACGAATATATATATATATAATATACTCAATAAAATATTATACTATCGATAGTTTTAATACGAAGTTAAAGATTTATTTAAACGTGGCAATTGATGCAAATCGCGCAAATTATCTATATTAAATTATCTATACACAACTTGATTTTCAATAACTAGAACTTTTAAGACTTTCTCTGTAAGATTCTTTTAAAGATAATTAAACGTATTGGAAACTATGTAGCACACATATACATAGAAGCTAAGTTTAAAGATAACTATTAACTATGCTTAATTTAAAATCTAAGTATTTTTAAAATATCAAACACTGAACAATGTATTAATTTTAAATGTTGTTTCTATCATCATATTCATAGCAAAACTTATAGTTTTTAGTTGTCTGCATTGAATTAAAAATACAACTTTATAATAAGCAATGGAAATATTGTAAAACTAAATCACTTATTGGTTAGTAATTTAAAGGGTACCATTTAGTCCTCTTACTATAAATGCAATTTCATAATTACATACTAGCTCGTATGGCAACAATGATTAAAAAATAATAATATGTATAATTATTATAAATTATAGTACGATTAGAATTATAACAAGGGGGCAGTCACCGGCCAATCCACGAAATACAGATACCGCAAGTGTATTATTATATTTAATTTAAACGCCAAAATTAAAACACTTAAAAACAACTCTAAGACACAGTTTACACAAAAATTCTATTAATATTTGGTTTAAAAAATGCTTATTTACCTATATATGTGTAGTGTATTATTTTTTTAAGAAAACTTATTAGACATTCAAAAATTTACCTCTAGACAATTATCTGTATTTTGAAGATCCTAATATAATAATAATTAAATATATTTGTTCATATAAAATACTACTTTGTGCACTTTGGTGGTGAAAAATCATTGACGTTATTGATTTAATAGACTATCGAATTACATCGCGAAAAGAAAACTTACTTTTTTCTTTATTTTCTTTGAAAATTCTATTTTTCTTGAAACTCTATCTATGAACTATCGCTATAATGTGAGACATCAACTAAAAGTATCAAATGTTACAAAAAAAGTCATAAGACATATGAGCCGAACGTATGTAAAAGAAAATATAATGTGAAGCGTACAAAATCTAGTATTCGCCTCCAATATAAATTACAAATATTCGATTACTAAACATAGACAAATTAGATTGATTTAATTAACTATCAATTAGAAAACTATTTTATTTCAAATTATTGTAAAGAATCTTTGCAATTTATTTTAACTTTATTTGTATACCTATAACAAATATGAATAAATACGATTTTCTAAAATATATTTTTATTAATCAAGTGGGAAAAAAATGGAAATATTTTTAAAAAAATAAATATATTATTTTCACGTTTTGAACATACCTATAAAGTATATTTTAACCAAAGCATAAGACTCAAAACAATTTAATAACCTTTAATAACAGCAACAGTAATAATAGTATTTATTAAGTTATATAATTCAGCAGTACAGTCAAGATACAGTATTTAAAACTGCAGTATATATTATAAATTAAAAATTACAAAAAAATAAAATATATTTTTATTTTATCATACCATATAAGTAACAACATAAGACATTTAATGAGTTAAAACTAGAAATATAAAAAATTAAGAACGTTTAAAAACATTTTAACCTTTTTAACAATATTTAAACTTAAACATTGCGTTATTCTGTATAAAAATTGTTATTGTATATATATTTTTTAAATATTTATAACTCACATTAACTATTATGCGATATTGCGTTGCAATAAAAGAGCACTCATGAGTTTTATATTTTAGCGCTAGAGTAGATAAAATATGAAAAAAAAATTAAATAAAACTTAGCGTGTTCACCTATAACACAAAAATCGTTATGCACAATACAATAATGAAAACAAAATAATAGAAAACTATATAGTAATAAAGTCATTTTTTTAAATTAAATAACTTTATTTATAAATACGTCTTTTTAAGTAAAAAAACTATTTTTAAAACAGAAAAGGAAATTTTTAAAAAACACATACTATGTATATAATACAATAATGATGTCCGGCAATTGCCATAAGTAATAATATAAATTAATTCTTTGCTTCACTAACATCTTAATGTGCACATTAATATTGCATGTAAAATGGACCGTGTGATGTTTGAAAAATCCCACTAATTAATACTAGGTATGATATTATATTAGACACAGTTGTTCCATCAATTATTTTTGAAACCAAACATTTTTATATTTAAAATTAACTGGTAAAGATATTACATACATATAGTAAAACAGTACTGTTCATACTAATTAATACTTTAAAGTAAATTAACTCCCTTAATAAATAAACAAAGCAAAAAAGAGAGTTAAAACAATTTCGTAGAAAAAGAAAATCTAAATTAGACATTGAAATCACAAATGTTTATCTACAGGATGCATTAACACAATAATGTCTTGTTTAACCTGTGAAATATATATATTTTACATACTTTATTACCATCTTTAAGAAAAAATAAAGAAAATATAACTTTTATCTGTTTTGAGAATATTGTGATGTTTAAATGATTAAAATCAAAATACCTTTTCTACATTTATACTAAGAAACATTTATAAACATTTATATTAATTATGAGTGAAATCCAAATAAAAATTATTTATTTAATAAAATAGTATAAACAATTAAGAATTTATTATGGTACCTACAAGTACGGTGCTGATTTACAACTAGATTATTTCGGGGATTGAAAATTAGAATAAGATATAAGTATAAAAAAATCGTTTTAAATCGTTCAGCCTGTAATATAATATGTGGAAGGGAAAGAGGCGTACACAAATCGAAAGTTTAAAATCAAACACGTATTGTATCACATGGAAGTAATATATCAACCACCGGCGAATATGGACAAGGAGAAATGCGTCAAGTTAGATTTTCTCCTTCCCCCAACCAAGGTCACTCGGTGAAAATCATTTTTTTTTTTTCAAAAACGTTTCTAATATAAGTAAAAATAACAAGAGACCTAACTTAGACATATACACGCCATCGGTCTGCATATGGATTGTTACAAACAGTACGTATGCGGTGGGTGGTGGTGCAGAATGGCGGAGGGCAGGGAGCTGTGTGACCCAGATATAATTTATTTCCAGATGATACGCGAGGAACAAACGGAAATACTACGCGTCCCGAGTACATGAAACCAGTTAAGCCTGTTTTCGAAATTAAAAATCAGCGGGCAAAATCCAAATGGTATTCGTAGGGTACGACGACCAAACAGTCATTCTGTACGTGAATGCGATCGCGTGCAGTGTTATTACTTTATCACTTTAAGTTGACCAAATATACACCGTTAGGACACAATACATAATTGGTAAACATTATAGACATTAGAAATAAAACAAAGGTGCGTTATTATAGTGATAATAAATAACAACGATGATTATGCGTATAGTGATTACGATCACAGCGGTGTGTCTCGCGACTTCGAATTTAACTACAGCGACGGCGGAAGCGGAAGCTAGCCTACAACAGTCAGCGGAAGTATCGGAAACAATTGTTCAACAGCAAAACGTCCTGGACGACGCAGGGATCAACGTGACTGCCATTGCCGCCAGGCTCATTAAGGATTACGTGACGCCTACAATATGCTCGTACTCACCAGAATTTTGTGCCAAGCACCAACTACGTAAGTCTACACTATGTATATTCTAATATTTTGCATGATAAACAGCAAAAATCAAGCTTTTCAAAATTTTCCAAAATCAAATTTATCCGATGACATGCATTTTTTAAGTTGGCTCCCATGCTTCGATAACCCGTTATTCGTCACTCTTGGTATGGTATCTCAAAAAGTCGTCTATACAAAACATATAACAGTAAGCTGATATTATCACATTTGGATTTTTTATTAACTCAAAAAACTAGAAACTATAAATTGTTTTCAAGTCAACTACATTATTTCATAAGGTTATGAGTTATGACTTGTGATTAAAAAAACAACATTTTTGCATTTCAAATTTATTATGATTTATAGAATTAATTCAATAAAATAAATCACATTTGTATATCCAATGTCATTAAAATTTGAACTTATCACTCATAAGAAATGCAGATAAGTGACTTTATGCTAAACTTCCTTTTTAAATTACAGTAATAAAACGTATGAAAAATCTTATACTAAATTGTCAAATGTTAGGTGTTAAAGTTAAAAAATTATAAATTTTATTTACAAAATAAATTAAAAAATTTTTTTGATTTTTGACGAATTTTTTCAAAATTTAAAACACACACTTATAAAAAAAAAAGGGACTTCCTGTGTATTTTTAATTGTTTTTATACCGCTGTAAATACAATTTATGATGAACTCCGCATTACCTCTTCGGGCTTTTTTACTCAAAAATATTAAATATCTATGAATAATACAAAAAGAAGCAAATTTTAAATTTATATTAATATAATATATAAATTAAATTTTTAACATTATATCTAGAAGATACTAATATAAATATTTGGTAACAATTACAAGTCTATTCATTTTCAGTTATTCATTTTTTTAATTACATCAACAATCGATTTTTTCAAAAACTAGTTTTGCTTAAATATTCCTTAACCCTAATTATAAGAATAACATTTAAAATCAGTTTTGAATTTAACATGAAGACATGCTAATGCAAAATATACTTAATTGATAAGAAACACAAAATTTGTTCAATACATAAACGTTTATCCTATCTGTATTGCGTTCATGTTCATTTAGAATAAAGAGATAAAAATGTATACAATAACCCACAAAAATGTTATCAATATCAATTATCAAATAATATGAGACTAAATAAAGTTAGTTGAAACTAATTTTTTTTAAAAGTTAATATATAAATACTTGAATTATAAATGTTTGGTATTAAAAGATATGAACAAGTCTTCCACAGTTAATATGGTAATTTATGTTTTATTATATTATACTTGTTTGCCTAGTTTACAAACAAGCAATAATTTAATAACTGGTCTCCAATATAGGTCTCCAAAAATATAAAGCATTTTATTTACTTAAAAATATCTTATTCACACAATAATTATCAATTTCAATTTAAAACACAAATAATATATTCAGTAAGAAAAATATGTATATAATAATTTCAGCAGGTTTCAATTCATAATAATAATAATTTTATTTCAAAGAAGGTATGACAGACATTAATTACATACATTTTATAAAAACTCTCATTCTATAAATCATAAGTAAAATTAAACCATAACATACATGATAAAAAGCAATTTTATAATTTAAATCGAAGTTACAATATTCACAATTCATTTAGAATATAAACACGATACGTTGATACATGTAGGTACAATCACAATTGTATTGTATAATTAACATTTTAAAAACCAAAGATTAAAAATTATAATTATCCATTTTCTATGAAATTTATTATGCGAATAAGTACTGGTATATTGGTAATAATTTTATTATTCGTTGGATTTATACAAAGGTCAATAACATATTATATTGGTAATATAATACTGACTGAATAGAGGCTTTCATGAAAAGAATTACTATACACACTATTAGATCCCCTATTAATTATACAATTATCAAAAGATCCAGCATCCTCAATAAATCCAAAATAATTTTTAATTTTATAAAATAACTTAATATTATATTATGTAATATTAAATCTGCCCATTTTGCAGCCTCGCTACTAATAGTATAAAATATAATGATTTTTCAACTGCTATGAACTGTAAAAAATGTTACTTAAAAATGGATAGCGTATTGGTATGCCTAATCTGATGGTACCTAGAAGTTTACAGTACGTGAAGTGTAAAGTATAATTTAATGAGTTACACAATAATGCAACATTATTTTATAGACTATTCTTGGTATAGAAATTATCAATTATCTTAATAAAATGATATAGATTTCAGTAGATTTCAAAAAATATAAAAATAGGTACTTGCATCTGTTTTAAAAATAATAACTATAGATTTGATGGTACATATTTACTATGTGTATTTATAACAGAAGTTTAAAAAATATTCATTTATAGCACTATATAAAACAATATATATAATAGTATACATTATTAACACAGATACGGATATTAATGTTTTTGAACATTTATTGTGTATACAATAGAAAATGTATAAGTGTTATTCCACTTCTCAGCTTTAATTACCGTAATTATTGCATTCATTTATACGTTTTAACAAAGATATACTTTTATAACTGCATTGCTTAGTTACTAAAAATGTGTAATTAAATGAAAATAATTATTCATGACGAACACATCATATTTGATTAAATTCTTTAATTACTTATAACAAAATACATCTCTTCTAGAATTAAACTAGTAAGATTTTAAAAATATGAATTTATTTACGAATAACTTAATAACTGTTTTAAAAAACTAGCTATTAAGTATCATATTTTCAAATTTGATAACATATATATTATATAATAGCAATCTACATATTTGTACTATTAAGAAATTACCTCTATCTATAAATAATATACCTACCTTCAATAAAATTAAAATAATTTATCAATTTTAAAAAACATCACAATATTACTGGTTTTAATTGAACTTAATTAATGCGTATGTTAAGAAATCTTCACACTCACACACATGTCTTGCAAACGTATAACACCAAGTGTACGTACACCAAAACCAATTCTAAATGTTAGCTTAAATAATAAAGTGAATTTACCTATCATAAAATTTAAAAGTAAAAATATTATCAAAGGCACTTGTAGAGTTTTATAAGGAATACATAATAATGCACAACATTAGTGCATTAAAATGTTGAGTTTAAAATAATACAAAAATACCTACCTACCTATATAGACTATACTTGTATACTTTTGCTTAAGAATATCGAAAACACCCTATCGCCCCACATCGTCAATCACCATCCCCAATATAGCTAGACAGCGGAAACATAATTACTGAATATAATATATTGTTTTTGATTGCAGAGAGCAGAGGAATCCAGAGCTACTTGGCCACGGCCGGAACATTGTTAGCGGGAGTGTTGGGCGTTATAATGACTAAAATCACAGTGCTGATTGCGTTATCGCTGTTCTCCACAGGCATCGGAAAAATGCTGTTAATCTACGCTCTCTTCAAGTCCGGCTCACACCACCACCATCCCAACTACAAATCAGCCCACCATCACGCGCAACCGTTCGTCAAGTACACCAAGGATAAGTACTACATCAGGAACACGCCGTCAGTTCACAGTCACGATGTGATTGTCGACTCACCTCCTGGGCACTCCTCCCCTTACCATTCTTATTCACCACCCATCCTGGAATCTTCTGTCCACGACCATAAGTTGAAAGGGGTGTCTTACTACAAACGATAAAGTACCACCAACACGATCCGCTATCGGTCAATTTTAAAGTCATCGAGTCTACTTCATAGGCAAATACACAATTTATTTTATAATTTCTATACCGTTTTTACTATATTAATTTTTTTGTAATAATGCGTCGGCTTTCGTCCCTGAGGACGGTCGAAGATGATCGAGGACGGAATCACAGATGTTTACCCCTTGATACACTTGATAATCAGCCCGCTTGTCATCGATCATCGGATATAAGACTTGTAACGCGTACCTACGCATCGACGTTCTTCTTAATTTATTTTTTATTTGTTATAACGCAAAATGCTGTATATATAAATTGCTGTTATTACTATATTATTATAATATATATAAATCGTCGTCAAAACAATGCAATTACATATTCTTTGTTTTAGCGTCGTATCAATAAATTATTACTCAATATTATTATTATTATTTATTATTAAAAATATTTATTTAATTATATGATTTCTATTGATTTGTGAAAATTACATTTATCGAAATGAAATTATATTCATAATGTTTTTACAAAACTAGTCTTTTTATAATATACAATCATATTACCTATTTATTAGCCATAAATATGTCTACCTACTATATTATACAGT